>JANHFX010028973.1:54096-79297 GCA_027560015.1 Chloroceryle amazona | reverse complement strand
GGCCACACAGGAACAGATCCAGGTGGGTCTGGAAAGTCTCCAGAGAAGGAGACTCCACAACCTCTCTGTGCAGCCTGGGCCAGGCTCTGTCACTCACAGTGAAGAAGATTTTCTGCATGTCGAGGTGGAACCTCCCGCATTTCAGCTTGTGACCGTTGCTCCTTGTCCAATCCCACAGCATCACTGACAAGAGCCTGGCCCCTTCTCCTTGACCCCCACCCTGCAGATGTTTGTAAACATTCCTAAGAGCCCCTCTCAGGCTTCTCCAGGCTAAACAGCCCCAGGGCTCTCAGCCTCTCCTCATAAGAGAGAAAGCATTAACCATCTCGCTGGTCAGAATCCATGCTTTCTAAGATGGATTTTGAAGGTCTAATTCAGTTGAGTTTGCATCTTTATTCCTCATTTATATTCCTGCCACTTGTGTTGTTTCAGCAGCAGCTCCAAAGCATGGAAGAAGCCACTTCCAAGCCCTTCTGACTTTTTAACCTTTAGAGTGCACAAATCCAATTCTTGCACTTAGTTTCTCCTTACAACAGTCTCCCACCAGAGTTTCAGGATGTTCATGGGTGCTTTGCTCATTGCTGAGATTCTGCTTGCAAGCTGCAAGTTATTTTTGATTGGTTTGGGGTTTTTTTTGGTGGTGACTACAAGGGTATACAAACCAGAAAAAGGATCCAACTCAAGATCCATCACATGTCTTCTGAAGACCTTTATTACTGCAGCTGGAATAGTGTCTTCATCTCTTCTGGTGGTCCCTCACCACTAAAAGAGAAAATATAAACCCAGGCAACAAATGTGAGAGTTCTCTGGAAAACAGTGCTCTTAGAGATGTCCCTTTTTTTTTATCTCCTCCTTAATTTTCTCCTTAATCTCACTGAACCTAACCACTGAAGATATGGAAGCATGGAGAATTCCCTTTATAAAGCTGCTATGAGCAGCACAGGCACACCTAGATCCTCCAGAAGTGGAAGTGGTGTGTGGAAGATATAGCTGAGTGCTTCTACATCTGCCTTTCACAGGCACAGTCCCTTAGGCAGCCTGTGGACCTGGGTATGAGCATCCACTCTGTCCATGCTTGTGGACCTTCTTGTTGCTTAGGTACACTCAAGCTACACCTGATTCCATGCCAACACAAACCCAGCCTGTGCATCAGCCCTTCCCACACCTTTGTGTTCTGGTTGTCATGGAAAATAAAACTGGGTGCAGAGACCAAGTGGGAAGGACACGCTCCAGCAAGTCACCAACATCCCTGGCAAAGAAAGCACAGCCAGGCAGTGTGTCTGTCTATGCCACCTTTCCTGAGTTCTTAGGACCAGGTACAATTTGAGATTCGCCTCTTCCCAATTCCTTTCCTACTCCTAACCCCTCAGCAACTGTGTTGACATCAGGGCCACCAGCATGCTGAGGCAAAGACAGACAGAATCTAAATGAGCCTTTCTGAACACCACCACCCAAGTAAGACACTTTGCCCTTTTGCCAGTAGTAAGCACCTTTAAAAACCACTGGATCTCTTCATGAAAGCCCTTAGACAATTGCGTCTTCTTAAGACATCTTCTAAAGCAAGACTGTGCACACAGCTACTCACTTGACCAAACCATTAAGATTGATGCAGAGAAACCCACCTATAAAAGGGAGGTCCCAACCCAAAGTATCTCTTTCCTACACCCTCTCTTGGGCCAGTACACCTTGCTGTTTCCACCCCTACAGGTAATACCCCATCTATGGACAGGGCACCTTTGAAGACATGGCTTTGGAGACAGTCCAAGATATGTTGGCAGAGGGTTTGGACCTGGTCAGAAGGGACAAGTATGGCAGTCATTTCTGCACCCCCTGGGCAGCTTGGGGGGTGAGGATACAATACCCATCTTCCCTATTCCTCTCCCCACCCAAGCAGGCATGTGACAACTTTCTCACCTTGGCAGTCCAACGGGCCAGGAACCAGAGGGAAGATACTAAGCTAAGTGTGACTAATACCAACTTCATGGTGCACCCAGCTGCATATTTCATAGGGAATGAGGGTCACTGGACAAAGAGAAAGCAACAGTCAAGGCAACAATGCACAGTGACTTTCCCAGAAAACCACAAAAAGCAAGGAATTTATGAAACCACCACCAGGAATAGAAAGTCTTGGCAACATCTCCATTCCAGAAATTCATCTAGCTTGAACTAGTATACCAGAAAGGATCCTTAGAAGTCACAGAGCAGTGTGCTCCAGTTGCTTGAACCGTGACTCACAGCCAAGAGCTTTTTTCATGGTTCATATTCAGTATATTACAAGATGTTTACTTTCTGACTTGTAATGGGCATTATCATCACCATCATATGGTACTATAATACACTTACCTTTGGAGTGCCATCCCCATTCCTAATTTCTCAGTACATATTTATTAGTCTTGGATTTTATATTTAGCATCCAGTAATTAAAGGCAGCGATAGAAAATAAAAATACTGTGTTGTAGTTTAACCCCAGCTGGCAACTAAGCCTCACACAGCCTCTTGCTCACTCCACCTCTGGTGAGATGGGGGACAGAATCAGAAGGGTAGACGTGAGAAAACTCGTGGGTTGAGATAACAACAGTTTAATAGGTAAAGTAAAAGCCACAGGCACAAGCAGAGCAGAACAAGGAACCGGTTCCCATCAGCAGGCAGATGTTCAGCCATCTCCAGGAGAGCAGAGCCTCCTCCATGGAACTGCAATGTAGATCTGAAATAGAACACAGTGAAATTTTGTCCCTAAATGTTCTATCAAAAGTCATACCTGCTCTGGTGAAACCCATTCCTCACTGGGGGAAAATACAAAACTGAACCCCAACACCTCTTGTCCTACATCTTGCTAAATTCTGCTTAACATCATTATGAGAGAATTTCTACTTCCAGTTTCATCAGGACTCCTACTGTGGCCTGAGGTGATAGGTAAAATGTTTGACATGCTGTCTTTTTCAAGAAGCTGACAAGCTGTCTATTTTTCACACACATGAAACCCATATAGAAAAGAACTCCAAAATCTCTTCTGACAGCTGTGAAATTAAGAACAGACTTTTGGCCTGACACCAGTATAGTAAAACAATGTTTCTGGCCCTATGGTGTGCAGACCAGTGGAATTTGTACATCCTTCTAAGAGACTACAGTATGTAAGAAAAACTACCAAACCTGCTGTCAATCAGATGAAATGTGCTATTGGAGGGTTCACACCTCTAGAGGAAAGCAGAAAGCTGTCACAGTGCTTTGTTCCCACATGTGGGCATGTCACTTCCCAAAATGCAAGTGCTCAGGGCACGCACTCCCAGTGTTCATCAACAAGAGTGTAAAAGCAGCAAGGCTGACCATCAGGTTCTGAGAAATTCTGCACAAGCTCCATTGGAAAGCTCTGCTCACTGTCTGGGCTCCCGAGCACTTCCATTTATGTGAGGAAAAGCAAGAGATTGAGCTAAAATTCAAACCCTTCAACATCAGACTGAAGAAAGTAAAGGGATTCTATTAAATTATTTAGGACTTTTAACCTAAAACTACTCTCTTCCATCAAGAGCAATGTTCCCAATTACAACTAATTTATCATTGTGGAAGGCGTCAGGAGAATTCTGATTTTTAAAGTAGAATGAAGCGATGAAAATGTAATATCCAAAAATAAAGATGAAATAAAATTATATTGAAGACTCATGAGAAATTGAAATTGATTTGAAGGCAATATAGTCTCCCTCCAGTAGAAGACAGTATTATATTTTCTTCCCATGCACAAATGTATAAGAAGCAATCAAATTTTATTGTTTCAGAAAAGATGTGCCATAAGCGGAGGTGGTAGCAGAACACAGTCAGATTGTTCTGCTGCTCTGGGGACTTTTGCTCCTACACTGTGGGATTGCCCAGCTGCCTCTAGCAAATGCAGAAAAATAGAAAATAACATGCAAACCTCACTGATGTTATATTTTCAAAATGCAAGCAGGGTATTTAGTAAGTGCCCAAAACCAAGCAACACAGAAAAGGTTGTCAGTAATTCTCTTAATTTCTATGGGAGGAGACAGGCAAAAAAGTAAGTCTTACTAGGGCAAGAAATGAGTATGAAGAACATAACTGTAGGAAGGTCAAATACATGTCCGTGGAGATGTGTTTTGGTGTGGCCAGATGCTTTCCTGGCCCAAGCAAGATTAATTAAAATCAGTCAGATTATTTAGACCTCAATATTTCTGTACTGTACTGTGGTGTAAAATGAACCTGCATGGGATGGGTGTGGAGACAAAGACCAAAGTTTAAAAGCAGGACTGTAAGGCAATCACGACCTTAACGAACAGGGTTTCCCATCTTGTAAATCCCACTAGGATAGAAATGGTAACAGTGCAAGGTTCAGTGAAATATAAAGAGGTCACACAGTGAGGGTGAGCATTTAAAGCATCCAAAGTACATCTCTCTAGGGTCAGGGGTAAAACTCCAGGAGATTCACCTTGGATAACCTTGGCTAGGAACATGTGTCCCAAGCAGGAGGGCTGTGAAGAAAGGCCCAGTATGTTTTAACACAACACTCCAGCCTCCTGGAGAAAAGCTCAGAAGAGACCTTCTCACTCTCTACAGCTACCTAAAGGGAGGTTGTAATGAGGTGGGGGCTGGTCTGTTCTCTGACGTAGCAGGGAATTGTACAAGAGGAAATGGCCTCAGGTTGCACCCATGGGAAGTTTAGATTGGATATTAGGAAAAACTTCTTCACAGAAAGGGTTGTCAAGTATTGGAACAGGCTGCCCAGGGAAGTGGTGGAGGTATTTAAAAGATGTGTAGATGGGGTGCTGAGGGACATGGTTTAGTGGTGACCTGGCAGCACTGGGTTAAGGATTGAACTTGATGATCTTGAAAGTCTGTTCCAACCAGAATGATTCTGTGAAAAATAGTGTCCTTTCTTGCCATAAAGTACAGCACATAATGAGGCAGAAATAATTTCTCCCAGATTTGTGATGTAAGAAACCAGCTCCAGTTCCTTGACCTGCTCTGGCAGAAGGGTTGGACTCAATGATCTCCAGAGGTCCCTTCCAACCCCTACCATTCTCTGATTCTGTGACATTTCCCCAATGCACTCCACTGCTCCACACTATCTCTCTCCTCCAGGTGGATTTTGCTCTGTCCTTGTGCAGGTCAGCTCCTCCTTCCTCCACCCTTGGGCAGGTTTGTTGCCTGCCAAGCCCTTCCTGAAGCCTGGTGGTGACCACTCCACCAGCCAAGCCTCCCCAGTGCTACTGACGGGTGCAGGTTTCCTGTGCAAACGCCGGCTGCAAGGAACAGATACTAGGTCAGTGCTAATGTCACTCAAGATGCCTCCACCTGCTACATGAGTCATCCTGCAAGAGGGAGGCTCAAGAGTTGTCTGTATTTCCGACACTTATGGTTGCTGGTGGTTTCCTAATAAGCTGAGTAGTGGAAAACAAGCAGCACTATCTCTGTTCGGCTGTAATTCAGAGAATTTATTCCGGAAGCACTGTGGTGCAGGCTCTCTTTCTGCTGCTTCTATTTAGGTCAGCCAAGAGGCAGACCCTGCCTTGTTGTGCCACAGAGCAGTGGTGATCACAGATGGGTGCCTTTATCGACACTTTCTGTGCGGAGCCCTTGTCTAAACCAGCTCGTAAAAGGCAACACAACTCTCTTCTCTGACTGTGCCTTGTGAAGGGACACAGTGAAGGCTTGCTGTGGGACAATCAAAGAAACCAGCCATGGGATTCACTGAGCTGAGATGCCTGCAAGATAGATGATGAAATCTGGGCATGTCCCTCTTTATTCCCCACATAATTAGCAAAAAGAGATGGGCATTTCCCAGCACAGAGGACATATGAGTTGCCCTTGTTGACATTAACAGCAGCTCAGGGTGATTAGCTCAGTCCTTTTGTCTATCTTATAGACAGCTACACTTGGACAAAACAAATCCCATCTTAAACCTCTGAGTTCTCAACCAATACCACAGGTACACAGCACTGGAAGAGATCTGGAAATGATGCCATCCTCTTTCTAGCAACAACGCCATCGTATGTCCATGTACACAAACTGATCAGAGGCACCTGAAAAGCAGCTAGATTTCTATGGGAAACCATTTCTTTGACACTCCTTTTCCAGATGATGATGCTTTGATGGCAAGAAAGAATTTTTGCAGTTTCCACTCTACAGTCATAGATGCTTTGTTCATGCACTGACACTCTCCTGTGCTTTGCATAGTTGTTTTTCTCCATCTGGAGGTTATCTGCCGGATGAATTATCAAGGGGAAACATTTTTAGTTTAGTTTTTGCTAGATTAAATATTGCACACAATCTTGGCATGGTGTCTCCTGTCACATAAGCACCCTGGTCAGTCTTCTCCACACCCATCTGAGGCTGAGTGCATCTTCCTGGATATGCACGTTCAGGACTGTACACACTGTTTCAATTCAGCTCAAGTGAAATAAAAATCAACAATGGCACATTCTCCTGCTTTTACTGGGATGAAGGATAAATTACTGGACTGATACAAGTACAAGCAATACTGGATTTTTTCATGCTTACATGGTGCCCCCAGGATTCATATTTGCCTTGTGGTTAGTTAGCATATTCTTACCCTCTCCCTATTTTGTTTTTTCCACCAGAGGAGGGTCGTGCATCAGCTATTTGTCATAAGCCTTTATGGCAATGCCTGTGCTGCTGGAGGAAGATAAGGACAAGCAGCCTGGACCAGCTCACACCCACACTGTCATGTAGAAGTGCCTCAGAGAGAACCAGCTGGAGCCCTCCGAAATGGAGTTGGGAGTGAAATAACAGGCTGGCAGAGAAACATAACCAGCTTCTGGGCTTGGCCCAGCTCTCTTTCATCTAGCAATGTGGAGATACTAAAAGAGTACATGGTCTCATGTTTTGCACTACTGAAGAGTGTCCTGATTTCCATTTCCCACAGGCTTTTTGACATGAGGCAGTAGCACTTTGCTTTAAATTCTCTGTCACGTGCCAATTTTGGTGATAGGATTGTCAAGGTAAAAAGGGGTGAGTTTCAGGTCTGATTATGGAGGATCCACAGTACAAAGGTCCCTCCAGCTTCCATCCCCTTCCTCCAGCACTGCTTGCTGTGACCTTTCTTTAGAGAAGGATAAATGACTTACAGTTTTTTATTGACCCTGTCTACCTACATCTCTTTTTCTCCTGCTTGAGGAAAGAGGAGAGGAGAGGAGGGGAGGGGAGGGGAGAGGAGGAGAGGAGAGGAGAGGAGAGGAGAAACAAAAAGTAAAAAAGAAAAAAAAAACCAACATAAAAAGAAGAGAGGGAAAAGGAGACAGAAAGAAAATCTTATTGCTGATGTCATCCAGTGACGGAGAGGAGGATGCATGCTGCAGTTAGAGAAGCTGTATAGAAAAGTTTAACATATGTCAGTCTCACTACTACTGCCATATAAACCAAAAACAAGGCAGCACTTACATGATGGGAAAGGGTTGTGTGTTAGAGAGCTAGAAAGGGCAAGAGAGTTTGAGACACTGGTCTGAAAGGGTTTGCTCAAAGAGGAGCAAAGAGGAAGAGAGATTAAGCATGTGGACACAAGTCAGGTTGCATCATTTGGTCTCAGAGTGAAATAAGAGACTGCTCTCTTTACTGGTATAGATATAGAGGCGGTGATATCTGAAGAAGATTTGGGTTGAGGTACTGATTATAATGGGGATGTTTAAAGTAAGGAGAGATGAAGCAGCCCTGGTGCACGGGCAGCCTGCTTTGAAGTCTCCGCATTATTATTCTGCACCAAACAAACCCTGCCTCTTCTTCATTGTGGCACCCTGAGCCATTCACTTAAACTTGTAGCATTTCAACACCCCCATAAATAAAATGCAGCAAGAACTATGAACAACTGCATTCCTTAAAAGAATAACTGTAACGGTAATGACCCCATTCTTAATCTGCAAGCGCAGTGAGCAGGCTTTTGTCAGTAGTTGGAGGATTTCAGCTGGAAGTAGGGCCCTAAAAGTATGAATAATTTTGTCTCGTTGCACCGATGTATAATTTCAATGTAGCTCCACAGAGGTCAATAACTGCTTCAGATTTCTACAGGTGGAGCTGAATACAAACTATGAGCAGCCTTGAAGAGGTGTGAATAAAAAAAAGGAAGCAAAACCTGCTCCATCACTTAAGACATTTAGGTAGGCTTCATACTAACATCCACTGTATGCAGTTTGTTGTTTCTAAATATGATTTTTCAATAAAGCCATGAAAGTTTTTAAAATATAACCATCACATAGCTGAAGACAGGGTGAGCTCATAAAAGTAAATCCCCAGGTACAAATGACATCACTAAACTCTTTAAATTATAAACTTTCACCTTGCTGAGCCAATTCAAAGAAGCCTATCTTCTTGCTAAAAATACATGCAAGTCACATGCACTCAACTACACATTAAAATGCAGAGAGAGCCCTCTGGGATTTAAGGACAAATGTGGTCCTGTACAAGCTCTGACTGATTTAAGACTGTTAAAATTATGCTCTTTAACAATTAAAAATATCTGCCAATTCTGTCAAGAGGTTCTGCCGGGCTCTTGTGACTCCCACTATGTTAGAGCAATTCCATGGTGATGGGATGATGTTGATACACGGTGACATCTGTGAGTGGAGGTCTGAGCTCTTACATTTCCAATCCCCAGCAGTCCAGAGAAAGGAGAGGAAAAGAGGTGGCTGCCATTAGTAAGAGTCATTACACAACACAAGGCTTGGAAAATGTCAATGCACTCAGAAAGATAAAAAGAACTGAAATTCTCAGAAAGGTCTCAAAACTCACACCACATTTTGAGAAGGCAGGTCTTTCAGGATGACTGTCAAGGATGAGTATCACAATCTCCTCGGACAGAACATCAGTATGTGTCGGCTTGGATTTATAAGCTCCTTCTTTCAGAAAATTATCCCAGATAAAATCTCAATGAGCAGGGTCTCTCCAGGCATGCCCTGTAATAAATGGTCCTGTGCAGCAGCAGGAGGGTGAGATGGTGTGATGCTATCCAGTAAAAACAGAGATAACTCCACCAAGCTAATCCATGGCTGCCAGGTTCCATGGAGTTTGGATCCAAAATATCTGGGCTAAGATGCTGCAGGGATCCTGAAGAGTCAGGGCTTCCCTGTCATCTGCCTGCCTTTCCCAAAACAAAGAAACTCCCTGAAGACTATGAGACCAGAGACCTTGGCTCTCTTTAGCCAAGAAGACTTCATAGGAACTACCATCTGAGAGATGGGATATTTTTATGTTCAGGCTTCATTTCTAAGAAACTTTGTACAGCTGTGTATGGTTTTAGCCTTGCCTTACATGGAAATGGAGCAAAATCAGTTCTCCAGCAGGAGTGGCTGCCAAAGGCATGAATAACATGACCTCCTACTTACATGAGAAGCCTCTAGCCTAGTATGTCTTTCTTTCAGTTCTTTTATTTATATATATATAAAAATTCATTCTTTTTGTGCTGTCCTTACCCTTTCAGGGTTTGCAGCAAAAGCAAGATGCAGCACCCACAGGACTCTGTCTCCAGACAGCAGCACAAATCTTAAGAGCTCCCCACTGATGGCAGAAAGGGGCATCCAACTTGGAAAACCCCCAACAAACTGGGATATGTCTGAGGTTGAGGTCCCTTAGCTTCCTTTTGGGTGCCATTCGCTGCTACCTCAGAGTTCCCAAAACAACAACAACAGCAGAACTGGACTGAACATGGGGGTCAGGCAGAAGGGAAAGGGTTTGCACAGGCAAACGAGCCCCAGTTGTAGGGGTGTTACTGCATTAAATACAAACCAGTTGCAAAGGTTCCAGTCTTATTGCCTGTGACCTTGCCTGCAGGGGAAATTAGGGTTAGCTGAATCAGCTATCACCAGGTGGAGCCAATGTGAGAGCTGCTGACATTTCTCAAGAGGGAAGACACTTTGCAACTTCTTAGTGATGGATTTTTTAATAGGCTAATAGCTGGGAAGGGACCCAGGTCAATAAAGAAGCTTTATCAGAAAATGCAGTGAATGGGGAGGAGAAGTGCAGTTACTGTCCCTTCTGGGGTCATTTTGTTCTGGTGCTTTCAGTCATATGCAAAGAAGATACCTAAAGCTTAAATGTATAAGGCAATGGCTTATTGGTTATCACAGCCAAATCCCACTATGCACAGACTACAGCCCTGGAGGAGGGAAGAGCAGGAGGAGCATGTCAGGAAATGGAGTTGAAGCTGCTCATAGGTCACGCCTGTTACCTACTCACAGTCTAAGGATTTTGATGATACCAATGGGTGCTCCCCAGCTGGAACCTCTGGTAAAAGATGATCCAGTGTCTGAACTCACCTAACGGAGGATGCAGAGGGATGAAGGAGGCATCTGAGCACCTGTTGCTGCTCATAACTACATCCCAGGAACCTTCAGAGTTCTCCCAAGCAGAGGACACAGGAGATTGATTTATTGATGGGATCTCTCAGCAGCCCCTTTGGTGATAGTCTTCTTTTCAGGCCTGATTGTGCCACCAGAAACTCTGTTTCTCCCCAGGAGTCTCAGCCTGGTAAGTGTTTGCTCTCATGCTTATTTTTACCCTGATTCACTATAAAAACAAAGTTAAATGACTATCTATGTCATCATCATCTATGTCATCATCTAACTTCTGAACATGCACGCCAGTTTTGACCAAGGTCTTTATATCAAAGATATGTTTGGTTTGTGATGGTTGTCAGGGAGAGGAGGGACACTCAGATTTACTGCCCCTATTTACTGGTGGGTGGAGGAAGCCTGGAAGGGTTTCTCCTTAGAGGTGGTGTGTTAAGGTCTCAAACCCTCCCATGCTCCCCAGCATATACACACACAGAAATAAGGTCTCATGAGTGACAGTTTAAAGTGTTATTTTTTCATTTGTGGTGTCTCATTGGAGTCAGATACATCTCCATATGCCTCACCCATTCAGCAAGTCTCTGCATGTTTCAGTTTACAGGGACCTGTCCACCTACAAAAGACCAAAACTCAAGAATTCAAGAGAAGAATTTGTCTGTGGTCTAAACAAAGGAAGTCATCAAAAGGATCTTTAAAGGAGAATATAGCAAAGCTTTTGCTATAGATACATATACTCAGATAAGTTTTCCATCTATTGAGTAGGATACATCATAATTTACTTGATCACTAATTTGAAAACTTACTCTATGCTCAGGATCTCACAGGTCCAGATCATACCACACCTGACTGTTGAAGTGACACCTGACGTGAAAAGCTGCTGCAAACCTTGCTTATATATTGGGATTTTCTAGGTGCTGAGTGATGTCATATAAAGGTCCATATGAGTGCATGCTACCTCCTTACACCAGGAAAATCCATCCCAAGGGATGGAAAGAGCACATCATGGGCACAGTCAGGCACCTACCACCCACATGGACCTAACTAATGGAACCCTGAGAAGCCTAGGAAAAGCTGTTGGGGAAAGGTTTTCCTCACCAGCATTTATATGACCTCGGGGTGCAGCCAAACCCCTTTCTCAACAGGTACACACACACTCAGGGTGCTCCAACTCTCACATGCAGCTTGGGTAGGGTGCAGAGCATTAACACAACCAGGAAAGGTTGTCTCCATGTCAGTGAGAGGTCTAAATTTCCAACGGTGGTGGTTCAAGGCTCAATTTAGTCACTCACACGTAGGACTCTAGTGCCACTTAGAGGTCCCTGAACATCATCATGGGGCTAGTAGACATAACAATGAGTCTTGAGATAGCAAGGGTGTCCCAAATGGCACCAGGCACGATAGATACAGAGACTCCCCTCCCACAGCTGGTGAGCTCAGTAACTCATTAGGCTTCTCTGATTGTACTGACATGCAACTGTGTTCAGTTGTCCAGACAACCCTGTGGTGTCAGCCTGGTGTCATTCTAAATGATGCAGGTTATCCTGCCTGGATTACCAGGGCATGGGTCTACTGTAATTACTGTGTCATATCTGCCAGCTCTGAGAAGGTGTCGTGGGACCACAGGGCATCTTAGATGGCACCAGGTGACTCCTGCACATGGCTAGAGCTGGTCGAACAGACCCCTAGGTAGAGGACTCTAGGATAGACCTGGATCCCACACCAACTATTTAAATTGCAAAGAAATTTGCAGCTGCAACTTCTGCCTCTAGGTTTTCATTTAATTGATATCAGCAGGGCCTCAAATCAGCCCAGAAGACAGTCAGTCAAGTACTTTTTATTTGCCTCCTTCCTGAATTGAAATCCACCAAATCAGGTTGATAAATTGAGCTATTATCTCCTAAGACAAAGACTGAATAGAAGGTTTTGGCATTTGACCATCCAGGATCCTTCCCTAGTCATTTGACAAGATGAGCATGTAATAGCAATATAGTCACACTTTATATTTCAGTCACTGCAACAAATCACTGATATTACATCTGTAGAGGTAATTGCTTTAATATTGATGAGTACAACCTACCCTGCTCTGCCTGTACACAGCTCCTACTGCTTTTACCCATAACTTTATTCCAGGCAATCGAATAAACAAATTTAAAATAACTTTTGCCCTACTAGTCCTGTCTTCCTCCCCTGCTAACTCTGCAGTGTCTGTAATTAATAAGCATAATATTGGCTGTACAGTAACATCAGGTTTTATTTCAGCTTTGTGCTGAAATTTTGGTCCCAGTACTTTGTGCTAGTTATCTTGCTTCACAATGACTGCCCAGCAGCAGGCATGAATTCAGGATTTCAGCAACAGTCAATATCCAGTGGGATATATTTATGTGCACTTGGTTTTGGCAAAATATCTTTTCCTCCAGTGACTTTATGACAGGCTTCTGACTCTGACAAACTCACATAGCAAATCCATTCCTTACTCATTCAGGGCACTCGTAGGGACTTACAAACCCAAGAAGCATGCACTGGGACAAGCCACAGTCACCACACAAAGCTCTCTAAGGATGATCTTTAATCTGGGCTGTGACAAAAATGTACATGGGAAAGCAGTACCACAGTGTGGTCTGCATAAGGACAGACAGTCTTGCCTTTAACTGCTTCCGTGACAATGCCTAAAAATCCTTCAAAGTCAGAAAGGACAGGGCAAAGTATTTGTGTAGGAATTCGAAGCAGTGGGAGGCTTAAAAGAAGTCTTTTCCCTCAGCTAAGTAAAAAAATAACTAAAAATATATAAAAATGTTGAAGCATAATTTGGGTTTAGATGAGACAACTGGGAGAAAGATCCTGTCCTGCCACCTGAGCATAGACCCATGTTACCCACGGAGAGATGGAAGTGGGGCAGTGGCTGGATAACCATTGCAGCTGCGATGGACAAGATGTCAGCCACCAGTTGGTTCTTGGTTGTCAAAGGCTGAGCTGCTTTTAAATACCTCTTACATCAGAAAGGAAGCAGAAATACCCCACTGCCTTTTCTTTTTTCAGGTGGGACTTGCCACAGTTGTCTTTTTTGCTACCTCCCAGTTGGAGGCTGCCAAACAGCCTTGCATGAAGGTGTGGCTGAAGGTCACATGGAAATTTGGGTTAGCACAGGCTGTGTCTCCATGGTTGAATAGTAATTTTTCCCAGCTGGTGCCTTCATTCTTTTCTACCTAAAAATGACACTAAAAATGGCACTTTGATGTACAGTTCAAGCAGCTTTTTGTTTGTTTGTTTTAGTCCAGCCCTTTCTTGTTAGCATCCTCTGACAGCTTCCCTCCATATTTAAGAAACATCTTAGGTGGAGATATTTTAGATCATCTGAATGGCTAAAAGAGAAAAAAACACAGGGCTTCTTCATCTCCTCCTTGAACATCTTCATCCTCCCTTCTCATGTGTATGTGCAAATTGTTCCTCTCTCCTGATTTCTCCTCTCATTTATCTTGTTTATTCTCTAATGGGAACTGTGCCTTCTCCCAGAGTTTCAGATACTGTTTTTTTGGCTGAGCCCCTAACCCAGCTCAACTTCTCCTTTTCAGCTTTGCATTTAATTCCTTTGACATTTGCTTTTTACATGTCTGTCCACCATCCCAGTGCAGGATCTTCGAGATGAAACCCAGATCTTTCCCTCTGACCTTTTCTGCATAATCTATCACTGTGGACAACTCCATTTTCTTCTCAATGTCTTGAAATCTGGACTTTTTTCTCTCCTTCGAACACACTAAATCTTGTCTCATTACATCTTGTTATTTCCTTCTTAATCAAGTCTTTTCATTGCTATCTCCAGTCTTAACACCTGATTCATCTTCTGCCCTTGTGACAATAAATTCCTTTACTAGAAAGATAGCTGGAATGCTGCTAGAATATTTCAGTAAGGGAATAAATCCTTCTTGTCTACATTTTTTGTTCACTCTGAATGACTTATTGCTCCATCATAACCCGACTTTGCTTCATGGACAAATCAGGACTCAGCAGTCCCGGTCTGCGTGCTGTTAATTGCATGGACAGTACCACTTTCAACATGGGCTATTACTGAACAAAATTTTGTATGGTATTTTGAATTTCTTCTGCTACTCCGTTGCAGGGTCATCTGATCTTGACAGTAATTATTACATGCCACTTGTTATAAGTGAAAAAATTAATTCAGCTTATAAGCTCTGACTCTTCCAGTCTAAATACTTTCTCCATTGGACTGTTTCCAGCTTGTGTTCTTCTCTGAGCCACAAGCAGGACATGCCTACATTGGATGGCATGAAGAGAAAACTCTTTTTCCTTTACTTGCAAAAGGATTCAGTGTTAGCCTTAGTCAGTTGGGAAAGATGATGATTCCTCTATGCTGCTACTTTATCTGAGCTCTTCTTTGCACAAAACATCTCTCTTCCCCACATATTTTGTGCATTGCCAGTTTAAACCTTGACTTATCTGAAGCTGTATTGCTCACGCTCAGTGCATTTGCAATATGTTCATGAGGAGCCAACTGGAAGATGTGCCAGTCATCACAAACACCTTTGCTTTTCAGTCACATCAGTTACAAGCCAGGTCTTTAGGAACCCGTCCTCACCTTTCAACTCTTAGAAACCCAAAGATCCCTGAATATCATCTATTTACATGTGTAGAATGTTATATCCTGAGGAAACTGGTAGGGATGCTTCTCTTTAGGAGAGCTAAGTCTTCCTCAATACAAAGAAAAGTTCTTTTTGTAAGTAATGGGATGGATTTTACTGTTTTGCACAGCTTGGCCACCTAGGAAATTGCAGTGTCAGCAAGGATGGAAGGTGCATGCTGCTGCACATAGGTGTGCATATATATTTTACATATTTATATATACACACGTGTCTGCCCCTGCCAGAGGAATCTCCACAGCATCTGAGCAGCACAGGACCTATGAAAAAAGCTGAACTTGTCCAATTCCTCCCAGCAGAGGTCAGTGGTATCTTAGTTGCCAGAATTACTCCATGTGTCCAGTCCAGCATGCACACACAACCCTGCACAGGAAAAAACTCACCCTGCAGAGAGGTGGCTCAGGCAAATTTTTACACCCAATGTTGGGAAATTTCGTATTGATTTCTCAGTTTAGGGCCATAATGACTTTACAGATACAATACTGCCTCAGCTTTTTCCTGAGAGGTATATTGGACTTTTCATTTTAGTAAGTAACACTTGAAGCTCAGAGCAGCTTCTCTTTCTCATTAGTTCTTTTTTTCCCTTTTAAATCATGTAAATATCACGTTGGCCATTTAACATAAAGTTAAGAATTTTCAGAACAGTTTTATTTGCTACCAAGAGTGAATAATCTGTTTTCTTTTCTCTTTTGCTGTAGATGAGAACTACATCCCTCTTCACTTTTTTTCCCTGTCTTTATGGCTCACGTCTCCTCCAAGATTTATGCTGCTGATGGAAGGTGTATCTCAGGTATAAGAGGCTAGAGACCTTGTTTAGTAAACTGCATTGCAGAAGATAATGGTATATTGTTTTTTTCCAGCATATTTTTTCTTCTTTCTCAAAAGCATTGCAAGCTTTACTTCACATGAGCTTTCAGTTCAACCCAACCACCAGGTCTACATCAGAAACAGCAAGGTACAGGTAAATGGGAACAAACTGCTAATTAGAGCTCAGATTGCCTCTGTTAATTTACCTCAGATTTCCCAACCTTGAACCACTTGATACATGGCAATGACACTTTTGTAATTCAGACTTACTCATCATTTAAATAGCAATAAAAGAGATGCAGAGCATTTCATAGAGATTAATGACTTGCTAGAGACCTGATGACCTAAGGCCAAGGCCCAATTGCCTTCATTGATCATAAATTCCCAAACAGCTGCTTTGGCCAGAGTCCATCATTGTTATTGGAAGCTGAAAGGCATGGAATGAAATGTAAGATGTCTGTTTTCTCCCCACGGCCAGGTTCTGCAATGTGCATGCCCTGAATTACCCTGGAAATATTTGGAACCGACAGAGAATTTACTTTCCTTGTGCTAGGTCACCATGTTCCATTTTTATATCCTACCACATTTCTCTAGCTAAGAGAGTGAGCAAGTTGCAGTCCCCTGTAAACACTCTTTAACACATCTTTCTAGTGGCAACAAGGTACATGTATTGAAACGTGCCGCAGTAATAATGTTAATACTTAAGATGCTGAAATCTAATCACATACAGGTTTTTCTGCTTTCCTTCTTAGCTCTATTACTGCCAGAGCTTCAATAGATGAGCCATCCTTCCTCAAGTAATGAGAAGACCCAAGCCAGCAGCAGGGTAGGGAACAACCCCTGGGGACCAGCAGAAGTGATGCTCACAGCTGTCACACAGCACGTGAAGCAACCTCTATATTAATGATGGTATCAAAGCCATGAGGGAATCGAAACTCTTCCTTATAATAGAGATATCAATAACTCCATGGCTTTGGTGTACCAGGAATAAATGGAGGAAAACATCCTGGGTCATTGTTAGGATAAGGGAGCAGCACAAGCTCAGGATTGTACTGTGGCATGGACCGTGCTGATTTTGGTAGGGATGCTCCCTGGGACGTCAGGCTTAAACAAGGCAGAAGATCCCTTCTGTGGAGTCTTACGACTCCAAATACTTCTGTGCTTGGTCCAGCCAAGACCTCTCCCAGCAGAGGCTTCAAATGAGCTGATGGAGGAAATTCCCACCAGCAAGCTGCCTCATTTGCTGTTAATCACTCGCTTCCTCCCAGTACTGCTGGACTCAAGGGAGAAGCAGAGACCACCCAAAGGGAAAGAAGCTTTCAGCACTGTGTGAAGGAGCTGGAAGAGCAGGGAGGTGGCTGGGTGAAACACATCTAGAGCAAGGAGGAGCTAAGGGCCAAAGGCCTGGTGAGCAGCAGGGTGGTCAGTGTCACTATTTTTTTGGTTTTGGGGGAGGTGAGGCTAAAAAATGATGAGGGAGGCAGGGGGGAAGGTGAAGGATGCTGCAAAAATGGACAATTTTATAACAATATGATTTGTTTGGCACTGTTTCAGTGTTCTTGGGGTATCCCATGTTTTATCACAAACCTGCAACCAGCCAAGCAAAGGAAATGTGGGTCAAGTGGAAACAAAAGACACATCTTTAATATCTTCACAATGAGATCCACTGGACTGGGGTGTCAAAACCACACGAAGGAGTAAATGTGCCATCTTATTTAAATGTTTCTCCTCAGATATACTAATTTACCAGACTCAGATTTAATTTTCTGTAATCTCTCCTGCATCTGTTTGTGACTACTGAAGGATGATAGAAGTTGCAGCTGGAAGATTTAGCCAGATAATCCACCTGAGCATTACCACAGAGCTCTTCCCTCCAACATTTTCTAGCATCATCCCAGTCCTAATGACACACATCCCAAGGAACTGAGAGATATGTCTTGTCATCAAGATACTCTTTTCTCTCACATGGGTCACAGTTTCATCTTCTTCATTGTTACATGCTTGGACTAGGATAAAAATTCAATGTTTGAAAACTCAACAAATTTCAGCAATGATGAAAGAATGATGGACAAAGATATTTCCCTTCCAGACCCTGGGCTCTCCAAGGAGGTCCAGTACTGTATCAGGGAGCCACTTTTAGTTATATTCACCAAGCCATAAGAGCAGTGAAAGGATTACTATTTGATCTCTGATCACAACTTAATCTAGGTTTCTTACTTGCATGACTTCTGTTAGAAAATAGAACTCTCTTCCTGTTGTTTAATATAACTGCTTGATAAAATGCACTAGATGAAAGATTTTGGCACAGTTTCTCTCCAAGTTACCTTTTCTAACCTTCGCCTGATATTTCAGAAGGTAAACAGCTGTAGTAAACCTGAGTTTTTTAAAATGACTTGGCCAACAACTGTTTTCTTCATACAGTTTTCCCATCATAAATATACTGGAAGTACAGCATAAGTGAGAGAGGAATGGGTTGTAAATAAAACCCCTAAAAAAGGGCTCTCTGTTACCTACAGTTTACTGCAGTTGCAACAGTACCTGGTTTTGGTTTTCTGCAAATATTTTTATAAGGTTTTCTGCTTGTAAGGATGGATGAGTAGTTGGATGGATGGGTAGACAGATGTCTGGACAGGGAATTTTATTCAAGCAAATGGGGATTTGGCATGTGAACAAGTCTATTCAGGCCAGAATTGCTTTCTTGCCTGTCATGGATAAAGACATGGAAATAAATATAGGTATATACACGATTATTGGCAGAAATGTGGGATAAAAAAAGAAAGGAGTATCTTTCAGACTGATAGCATTTCTGCTTTGTCAGGAGGGAAAACATCTATTTAAAAACTGGGACCAGCATTACAAGGAAACATAACACTCTTTGTTGTGGAAAAAAGAAAACAAAACCAAACAACAACAACATTAAAACAATGTTAAATGCTTTGATTTTTCCTAGGGTTATTTTTCATCTGTCTGTATCTGGAGCTGCAGGGTGAAACCAAGTACCAACATGATGACTAGACCTCTGGAGATTGAGAAGAGAGGAGACAGGACTTGTAGAGATCCCAGCAGCATGAGTCGGTGCTCCACACGTACCAGCTGGCTGCGGGCTGTGCCATGCTGCACATCTCCCCCAGTGCAGGACAGACTCAGCTGAGTCATTGCAGCAGAAGATCCCACAGGTAGTACCACAGTTATGCCACCTGCATGACCTTGCTTTTATCTAGCAGTGCAGCAACAAGTTCTTATGTGAGCAACCTGTCTGTTGGATGGGAGAAATGATCAACGGAGATGTTTTCTTATAAGAAAATGTTGTAATAGCTTGATTGACAAAGATGGGGTAACCCTTTCTATGGACAGGGCATGCACATTGTGCCACACCTGACGGGAGGCCAGCTTGATGCTGCACAGCTTGGGGTTTCCAGCATCTAAAAGCATATTAGGTTATCAATACTATTCTCTTTTTCTTTATACTACTAGGCCCAATAGCATTTAAAATGATATTATAGAGAGTCTGAGTGCCTTTCTCACCAGGATCATAGCAAGTCAGCTAACATGCAGGACAGACAGCTGCACAAAGAAACCATCACATCCACACCTATTAATCTGCACTGTGTCGAGGTGAAAGGGGCAGGGGAAGGGGGCAGCTGCCTTTCCTGAGTGCTGAGCTTTGCTGCATGGTCGTGGCCATGGAGAAAACAGGATGTGCATTGAGAAGATTGCTTTGCCAGTGCTGGTCAGGTCATGTCCCAGAAGCTGTCCTCTCTTCACAGTCCACCTGCTGCACTTGGGAGCAAGAAATGCTCCATCCTTTTAAGCATGTGGAAAATACATATTGGCATTGCCCTCTGCTGGTTATTGCTGGCCCCAGCGAGGGGTTGGTACAATGAATGGACCCTCAAAGCGCCTTTTCGTCCCAGCCCCCTGCCTCAGTCTGCAAACCTGGGCAGGTCCAGTGTGGGCAGCCACCACAGCAACCACCAGGAGCTCTGTGAACAATACCACCTTCTGCATTTTATTAATTTAGAATTTATTTTTCTGTTATTTTCTCATTTATTCTAAAAGACTTTTTTTTTTTTTAATTTATCTGTGGTTCTCATTTGCTTCATCTGCCTAGGATGGCTCCTCAAGGGATGGAGCCCACTGCTCCTGGTGCCCACTTGATGCCCTACAGGGAATCTGTGCTGTGCTGGTACACAGCAGTCAGGGGTGTTGTTCCCACTCCTTGTTGTGATTATCACAGCCCTAATCATCAGGAAAATGGATTGAGGATTGACAGAGGGAGGGAGATGAGAAAACAGAACAAGAAAATCTTGGAAAACTAAGACTTAATTGACTGGGCCTCAGTTTAAACTGCAGCTTTATCCAGCCCTGTTCTCATGTGGTAAATGCTTATGTGCAAACATGTATCAGGAGCAGCAGAGGAATGGCCAGAACTTGTTATTTCTTATATTGCATGATGTTAGATTTATATTACTTACATTATTTGTATTTATGGTATTTATTTCTATTAATGATACTGTTTATATTTGCTTTCTTTTTGATATTATTTTGAATTATTATCTTGATTTTATATTATTATTTTATAACTTTCTGTCATGACTTGGAGGAAGTGTTCTGAGACTCCTGACTTGGCTGTACCCAGCCAAGTCTGAGTTAACAAGGCCAGAGCTGAGACCAGCACATCCACTTCCACTCAGTCACTTGAAATACTTGTGGACACAGGCTAGCTAAGGACTGAAACCACATTTTGAGTGACACAAAAAATGACAAGGTGAATACCTGCGTTATTCTGCCAGCTCCCACACTCAAACCAAACAGGCAATGAGCTCCCCAGTCCACAGATTTTGTGAACAGAAACCCCTGACAAAGTGCAAAGCCAAGACGTGAGTGCACTGGGGCAAACTCAATACACACAGCAACAGCAGGAATGTGTTCTAAGGAAGCTGTGCCCGCCTGCAGGGCTCCGTGACACTGCAAAACTGGCAAGCACAGAAGGTCATCTGCAAAGTGGAAAATGAGGAGGAACAAAAGGGGATGTGCTTTCTGGTCTGGGTTCAAGGCTTTGCACCCGTGTAGCCAAGCAGCTCAGGGCAGGTCTCTTCCGTACTTCTGTACTGAGAAAACAGAGAGTAATTAAGGTTGGAAATGACCTTCAAAATCATCGAGTCCAACTGTCTACTAAACATTATCATGACCACTAAACCATGTCCTGATGGTTTTTTTCATCAGGAAAAAACATCCACATGGTTTTTCAACACCTCCAGGGATGGTGATTCCACCCCTCCCTGGGCAGCCTGTTCCCAGGCCTCACCACTCTCTGCCTAAAGAAATTTTTTCCAATATCCTAAACCTCTCCTGGTGCAGCTTAAGCCCATCTCTCATCCTATCCCTGGTTACCTGGGAGAAAAGACCAACACCCACCTCACTACACCCTCCCTTCAGGTAGTTGCAGAGAGCGATGTCTCCTCTCAGCCTCCTCTTCTCCAGGCTAAACAACCCCAGGTCCCTCAGGTGCTCCTCACAAGACATTTTCTCCAGAGCCCTCACCAGCTTCATTGCCCTTCTCTGGACCTGCTCCATCACCTCTGTGTCTTTTTTATACCATGGCACCCAAAACTGAACACAATACTCAAGCTGTGGCCTCACCAGTGCCGAGTACAGGGGCATGGTCACTGCTCTAGTCCTGCTGGGACACACTGGGTTTGATCCAGAGCCAGGATGCTGTTGACCTTCTGGGCCACCTGGGCACACTATTGGCTGATGTTCAGCCGGCCGTCCATCAGCACTCCCAGGACCTTTCCCACCAGGCAGCTCTCCAGCCCCTCCTCCCCCAGCCTGGAGCGCTGCCTGGGGTTGTTGTGACCCAAGGGCAGGACCTGGCACTTGCCCTTGTTAAACCTCATCCCACTGAGCTCAGCCCATCAATCCAACCTGTCCAGATCAATCAGCTCAGGTGCCAATTCCTCTCTCTTACACTGATACACCTTACTTCTCCTCTGATAACCAGAGCAGGTGATATAAAGCAGCTATAAAGCGAAGACCTTCATTAGCGGTACAGCCCTTGGCTATACAGAGCAAGCTTCACTGATCACACACACCACCAACGGTGATGGCTGGACACATGCGATACCCACACACCGTTCACACCCCTAAATCTACTACATGAGTGGTTGCTACGTCGCCCAGTACCCTCCACGGCCTATTTTTCTCTGCTTTGTTCTCCCTTATCTTCTTGTTTCATTGCATTTTCTCCACCGTTCTTCTTCCTTCGAGCTCTTTCCATGACTCAAGGACAGTTCCTGATAACAGTGTCCATTTTCTTCCAACCAAGATCCCACAGAGTCCTAGGATACAATACCAGCTAAATCCGATATGAAAACAATCTGGAGCTAAATGTCACCTGCACAGAGCTGGCATCTTATTCCAACTCTGTTCTGCAGTCTTGTGTACATCTGTTGTTCAGCAGAACCTGTTTCGAAGGGATCCTGCCTCAAAAGGGTGCCAAAGGCCTGAGGCTTCTCAAGAGGGAAGTTCTCCCCTGGTCAGAGCAGGAGCTTTGACAGCAGCAGTTTGGCCAGAGCTGTTGGGAGTCCTCTGGAGAGAGGCTCTGCGTCGAGGAACGTGTGGGACAGCAGTGACACTCGGTGGCCAGCCAGTCAAAATGCAATTTCTGAGTTTTCCCAGGTTTCCTTGGCTTTCAGCCGTTTTACCAGATAGAAAGGTAGTCAGGGTCAGTTTGTAGCTTTCATTCTTCTTGATAATTTCTGATATCTTTACATTTATTTTCTACTATAAAATTCCCTAAACACATAATCCAAGACAAAACCAGCAGCTGGTAAGCACCACAAGCTGTATTTTTATTTTTGCAGTTTGTCTGTCTCACTGACAATGCTATGAAATGGAAAGCAAACAAACATCCAAACCCTTTCATGGTATCTGAGTGTGTTGAGCAAGGTGCAGGACCCCATACCTGTAGGCATGTTCGTGTCCTAGTGTCTACTGCTCTTGAAAGCTGGCTTAGCATGCTCTGAAAATACACAATACAGCCACAGGCTTTGATGTGCTTTAGAAAAGCCTGCCTGGGGTGACATCTCTTGACAACATGGGATTGCTCAAAGTTGTTGGCTGACTCCCAAAAGTTCAGAGTGACAAGATTCTCACAACAAAACGCACAGCAGATGTTAAGCACCTGCCCTTTGGGTGCTCCTCAAGCATTCTGAGAGAGGTGCTGGTACCTCCAGGACATTGGAAATAGGAAGTTCTGTCAGCCCAGCACATCCCATGGCCTCTGTTTTGCCCTTGCTTCTTGGGACAAGCACTCATGGTAAGGACCAGATCTAATCCTGTAATTCCTGGCTCTTGCTGAGGGTTGTGTTTCCCAGAGCTGCCTTCCAAAGAGGTGACAATCAAAGAGGTGACAACAAGGCTGAATCAATCTCCCACCCCAGCTCCTTCCACCACTGGGCAGGGACATGCCCTTTGGGTCGTGCCTGTTGGAAGGATGTGCTGGGGGGAAAGCACCTGTCCCTTGAGCTCCACAGGATCACTTCTGGGGACACTATGAAGACACCCCCAGGGAGGCTGGTTAGGGCTGGTGAGGGTCTCAGCATCCTGACACTCACATGGATATCGTGAGTATTATTTGGGTGTGATTACTGAGGTCTTAGAAATCACCTGTATTTTACCCACACTATCTACATATTATCTACAAAGAAATTCAGTTTGGGATGACCAGCTACTTATAGTTTTAGTGAAGAGAATCTTTTGGTTTTGGTGGCAAGGGGAACTAAACTTTCACATGCTTCTAATTACCTCCGTGATGCAAAGATCACTGCGAGTCTAACAGAAGAGACAGCAGTGGCTGCACGATGCCTGTGAGTGTGTTTTGCACTAAGGGGAGGACTGAGGTGTAGTTTCTTTGGACGTTTCTGACTTGTTTTTCAGGATACTCCTGGGAGTTTTGTAAAGTGTAATAAGAGGCACTGCCTTCTCAAGAAGCATCTCTGATGGACTCAGCCACACCTTTGCTACATGATTAACACTGATTTCCAGTGATTTGGTCAGAATTAGACCTACCTGCTTCAGAGTTCACCCTGTTCTGGAGTATGACATCACAGCCATGAGGACTATCTTGACAGCCATGCTAAGAGTGTCATGGTGTAACCCTGAGATGACATGGTCTCCCTAGGGAACCATCAACTATCAGCTTGTTCTCCAAAGCCCGTGTCTCATGTCCTGCTGCAGGTCACAGAATCATAGATTTGTGGAATGGTTCAGGTTAGGGTTAGACCTTTAAAGGTCATCTAGTCCAGCCCCACTGCCATGGGCAGGGACATCTTCACCTAGAAGTCACCTGCTCATCCAGGTTCCCCATCCAACCTAGCCTTGAACACTTCCAGGGATGGGGCACCCACAACTTCCCCGGGCAACCTGTGCTAGGGTCTCACTGCCCTTATTGTAAAAACTTTCCTCCTTATATCCAGTCTAAACCTACCATCTTCTGTTTAAAGTCTCTTTCTTCCTCCTGCCTGTGCCCCATGGAGGGAGGGAAAAATGCTTTGACAGAGAATACAGTGACTGGGACAAAATTCCAGTTACTGGAATATTTAGAGCATGGGAAGGAGGGAGGAATCTCTCCTGACTATTTTGACTCCCTGTGATGAATATCTGGGAAACAGGGGATGCGTGCCTAGCAAACAAATACATTGACTGAAATTCTATGGAATTATAAATGGAATCAGTGACCACTTTGCTTTGCTCCTGTGAATCTGGAGACATGAAACATGAGGCAAGAACATTTGTTCTGCCCACGTAAGGTGTAGCTGGGGTAGGGGCTGTCCTCGTCTCTAAGCACAATGTCTGAATTATTTAACATGTGGCCTTTCTGCTCCAGCAAGAGACTCACTCAGAGCTCATCTCACCTGCTTTTACTTTCTTTTCTTTCATTCTTTCTTAAACAGCCTTGCAATTGCTGCCATATATTATTTATAGGAAATACGATGCTTTTATAACATGGTGGAACAGGCTCCGTAGGCACAGTTTGCACCCCCTGTTTGGAGTAATTGGCAGGAAGAAAGAAAATAGGCTGCAGTTCAATACATAAGGTATGAGAATGGTAAAAAAGAACATAGCTTTGCCTCTGTTTGCCCATGAATCACTCTATTCTGTGCTATAGAAAACCTGGAAGCAACCTTTAATAAAACTGTACCCTAGCTGAACTCTTTTTTTTTTCTGCCTTTATTTCTTTTTCATTTTATTTTTTTTTAACAGAAATGGCCTATTTCTGTAGCATGCTAGAAAGAGATGCAATAACAACTCCATCACATCATATTTCAAATACTCAATTGTTCATTTGGTGGTAGAATCTCCACCCTTGCTTTCTTTATGTTTTAGTTTACTTAACAGAACTTTCAGTGCTATGAATGTCTGCTCAGATGAAGC
>JANHFX010028973.1:0-48083 GCA_027560015.1 Chloroceryle amazona | reverse complement strand
CCAGCTCCCCCTGCCCTTGTTGCCCTGGAGTTGATGGTGGCAACCACAACAAACCCCTGCAGCAAAATCTCCCAAGGCTTTGCCTGGCAGAGTCCATAGTTTCTAACTTTTTTCTCTCCTCTTTTCTTCCCGAAAAGTCCTTTCTAAGGGCTTAGTGTATTTGCTGTCTCCATATGTTTGAGTGGAAGCATAATGATGCCACAAAAGGGACTATTTTTAACGTAACAGAATAGAAGGAACACAATTCAATGGGGCTGCTTTGGTAGAAATGCTCTGGGGCATTAGAGATCAGATAAGAACAACAACATGGGCCTGAACTATTGTTCATTAGATACTTTTTCTTTTAAAAGCAATATATCTGTCAGTGGCTCTTACTCATTTCTCTGGTTAGCAGATCAAGCAAACAAAATGAAAGCACCTCTATTTTTACATCAAGATACCCTCCAAGCTTTATTCTTTCTCAATGTCTCTTAAAATGATGCATTCGTTATTCCAGTGTGGTATCTTTTGAGGCGTTGAGGTAGGACCTGCTGGAGGATTTAGTAAATTGCCAAAAAAAACAAAACCAAAACCAAAATCCACCAAACAATCCCAACCCAACACAATTCAGGAGTTTAAGTTTTCGGAAATGGGAGTTGTTCTGAACTCTTCATCCTTTTTATCGCCCTGGAAGAGCGTTTGCAAAGATGTAAATCCAGCCCTGGAAGCTCATCTCCCTCCTCAGCCTGCCCCGGGAGGGACAGGGGCTGTTCCAGGTCTCACTTGACTGACACAGGAGCAGGGAGGGCAAAGCCACAGCTGCAGAGTCACAAGCACCCTTCAAACAGCTGGAGAGGTTTTCCTCCCCGGGTGCTGTCACATCATTAAAGCAGTACAGCACTGATTCAGGGGCTGCTGGAGGAAGCAGGTCTCTGATGGCTCCAACCTATCCCCGTCCAGCACCCTGCTGGCATCACTCGTGTCGGAGGTGAAGGATGCTGGCTATCCCTCCCCGCTACACAGGGCGAGGGAAGGCCAGTCTCCCTCCCCAGTGCACACCAGGCAGGAGGAGCTGGACCTGCTTCTACAGCATCCTGAGCTTCCACTCAGTGCTGCATCAGCCTGGCCCTGGGAGCCCGCAAAGGACCTTTCTGGAGGCAGAGAAAGACTGTGAAAGTTCCTTGACACTACAGTGAACCTTCCAACCCCCTTTACAAGTCAGGTGGATGAGCTGCAGCCTCCTTACCCCAGCCTCCCACACGGGCTGGGGAAACATCTCAAAAAGGATCAAAGTCTGTATGGGAACAGCAGCCAAAGTTTCAGAGGTGACGGCATTAGCTTAACTTTATTCATTCTTGTAACATAGGTCAGACGTTGCTGCGGAGTTCCGTTAATTTCTAGTCCAAGAGAAAACCCCCTAAGTCAATCCGTGAAGACTAGAAGCAGTTTCATCATCTTCAAAATAAGTTCTTGAATTTTTTTATAGTATTTGATAGCAGCTTTTTATTGGTTACAAAACCTAAGCCCATATACAAAATTAGGAACACATTTAGATGCCTCTTTGAAAGAACGTTTTAGTCTATTTTAACTGAGAGTTTAAAAAAATAATAAAAACAATGCAATTTTAAACACTGTTCTGAAAACGTAAAAGTGCAGCAATATACTTGGTTTCCTTTATTAACTATGAAATGGTGCAATCCCAATCAAAAGCTGATAAGGTCACAACAGAAAGGACCGAGCCAAGGCTCAGCCAGTTCTCCGATGTTCACTCTCAACGTAATGCACTGAGTGCAAGAAGAGGATCGAGTCTTCACAGTAGTGGAAAACTGATGGGTCAGGATCAATTGGTAGGGAAACCTGGAGGATAAGGGTGAGCGCAGGCTGAACAGGGTCTCCGTCAGTCTAGGGGGCAGAGAGGGAAGCTAAATTGAATTAGAAGAGGGGAAAGTTGTTCACAATAACATCTGCTGGAACTCTGAATTTCCCCCAAACTTTGTGACCTTACCTAACTTTGACTTTGTCTTGTTTAGTTGTTTGTCGGTTTGTTTTTAGCGAACACCACACAGTTTCAAGATTTTAGACTAGAGTGTGTGAATAGGATGCAGTTACCATATGAAGCTTCAACTCAACTTTTGGGAAAAGAAAAAAGGCACAATGAACTTCAACTCAATTTTATGTGCACAAGAGTTGAAAAAATCTGAGCCACCTTAAAGAGAAATTGATTCTAAAATTTATAAAACCTATAAATAATCAGAGGCCAAACCACTATATTAAAACAGATTATCTAGCAAGTAAAAATCTTGCAGTTTAAACATACGCTTGTATCCAGCTGAGATACAAGACAACTCGCTCTTTAAAGTGGCTCCACCTTGGCAGATATATATTTAATGAATGCACACCTGCTATGCGTTGTTCATCCGTGGAAAAACAGCTGATCCACAAAACTCTGATGGCATCTGTCCTTATCTTCATCACAGTAAATACAACCCACATCCAAGAACTAAATTAGATTTCTTTTTTTTTTTTTTTTTCTATCCCTTCACATCAATGCATTGGGAAATTACACCCAGTAAACAACAGCAACAAAACCAGTTTGTGTGATAGCTTCGAGAATTTAAAAATGATCAATCCTCACCCCAGCAATACCAAAATCCCTTTGAAAGTGACTGGGTCAGGCGATTTTCCAAAAGCAGTGACCTCACATACCTTATGTAAAGTTATTTAATGTGCGCTGCACATCAAGTTTACGCTGAGTAACGGCAGCTTCCACACAGCCTCACGCATCAACCAGTTTGTATCTTGGTTTTTTTTTTTTTTCTCCTCTTTTAATCGTGTGAATAAGATTCGAGACTAATTTCTGAATTACTCTTCCAATACTCCAAGAATGAAGCTTTTATGACGCTCCTAAGTAGTTGCTGGTTTGTTGCCAACCACATCATCATAAGCACTGGTTACTAAGTAAAAAATAGTTTAAGACTAAATTACAGTAAACATGAAAGCTCCACAGTTTAAACCCAATATAAATCAATCAATATCCAATCATCAATTTAAAACAAAATATATTGACTACTGAAAGTTGAAAGCAAGATTCTTTTTAACTAATACATTTTTGGACAGAATTTGTGTGGTTTTTTCTTTTTTCTTTTCTCCAGTCTGGGACTCTTGCTTTCAGCTTAAACAGAAGTTCAAGTCCATAACAGGTTGTAGCTCAGGTAAAATACCATGCACAGCATTTGATTACTTCAAAACAGCAGGAACACACAGGCTGAAGTGAGTGGTCAAATAGGGCTCGCTGTTCTCAAAAATTAGGTATAATGGCAAAAGCTTTACCAGTCCAAATCTACAGTTCATTCTCCAACCCTGGTTTCTGAGGCAGTTAATGAACACACATCAATTACTGATAGCTGAAGTAGTTTTTGTTTTAAACTTAAGTGTTTAATCGATCGCCAAGTGTTGGTTTGTTTCGTTTTTAAGTTACTTTTATTTCAGTTTCACCAATGAAATTCATTTGGCTTGCATTTTTGAATCTATTCTTCCACATAAAGTATATGAAAATATGTTTGTGGAGGACGATGATGGAGGCCCAGAGCAAACTGGGCCCCTGTAAAGTCTTCCCAAGTGTACGCATCATACCAAAGTGTCTTGTTCCACAGCGCACCATTTTCCAAAGAAGCTACTTTTCCGTGGAAAGCCAACGTGCCACCACTATGGAATATTCTTAACGAAACTGCAGACCGTGCTTGGCAGCGTGTGGCACCGGGAAAAAGGCAAAAAAAAAAAAGGTAGTTGGGACTGTTAAAAAGAATTCTGAAACAGTTTAAGAGATCATGCATATGCATTTACAGTCCATGTGATAGTGACGTTTGGCAACTGCGAAGTGACCGATACATGGCTTGCTTTAGAAGCATCAAAACGAAGAGGCATGTGTGTCTTGGAGCCTTTTGTTTCTTCACTTGGTAGCCACCTGGTGGTGCTTCGTACTGGTGTGGGACAGAGAAGCTGCACTTTTTTTTGAACTTAAAAATTAAATTCTTTTGTTTGAAGGTTGGCCGTTGGGTCAAAGTTGTAAGTACCTCCTTGAGTAGCTTCGGGAATGAGACTGGGATCTTCATCGATCTGTAACGCACAACAAACACACATGAGAGGCCAATTCCCTCTACGATTCAGCGCACGTAGGAGATTCATAGATGGTCATATTTTCTTTTTTTTTCCCCCCTCCATTATTTTTTTGTATTATTGCAATAAAATTACAGCAGTTTTTCCCAATTCAATTCCTCGAATATGCTCAAAAAGAACAACACGTCGAGTCTGTTCTAATAGCATTAGGAAAACAGAAAACTGTAATGGGTAGAGAGAGAACGGGCTGCTGCTTGGGCAAAGCAGTTGCTATTGTAACTGTGCAGTTTAATTTTCAGTGCCAAGTTTTAGTACCTCTGGAGCAGGCTAATCACCAGTTGTGAATGCCAAAATTAGTTTTGTACTTTCTCCCGTTTTCTTCAACATCAAAATAGTTTTTATTGCCAGCTGATAGAAAGATAAAGCTTAAAAGAGTACTAAGTATCTCCTACCAGGACCTGAAGGGTTTAGAACTACTCATTTCGGAGCAGTTCTATATAGCTCTCATAAGTGCAGTCTGAATTTTGAAACGTTTGGGATTTGATAAATTATTGTGCCCCTGCAGAAGGCAGAAGTGCAAAGCAACATCACCTAAGTTCACGTGTTCTTAATACAACAGACTAAAGTCAGGAAGCCATCAGTGCTGCTCCTGAAGTACATCCCAGGGCTCAGCAAAGGAGGAGATGGGGTTTAAGTATCTAGGAGCCAGCAACACCTCATGAGAATACAGAAGATCCTGAAGTGACAGAAGGCAGGAACACTCCTGGGCAGTCAATCTTAACACTGCCAAGCAGGAGAACATAACCAGCCTCTTGTCTCCCCAGGGCAATTTGGGTTATTAATTTTTTTTCCCATTTTAGTTTGTTTGTTTCCACCAGTCCTCAAACAATGAGGGTTATTTTCCTACTTAAATACTGCCTGAAAATTTGTCTAGTTTTGTGGTTTAACTCCTATCTCCCAGTCATGGAATTTCTACAGTTTTGAAAGCCCCAGAAAACACGGTAACAGGATAAACAACAATCTGAAGTAGAGTCTTGCTCCTGAGTAAAGGAGGGGAATTCAGCATATCAGGCATAGATTGAGTTAGTTTATGTCAAAAGTAAAGGCACAAAAGTGAGCACTAACCTCAGAAGGGATATTTTCCCACCCACCCCAACTACAGTGCTCTTCAGTTAGTGACAGAAGTCTCAGAGCCATTATGGAGGCTGAGACAGTGCTCACAAAACCATTACAAACATAGGGAACTTCTTACAAGTCTTAATTTCTGGTGGCTAATGTCTGGGCCCATCAATCAAAAAATTAAGGAGTCCTAAAGTTTGAACTTTCCAGATACCAGCTCTGTTCAAGAGAAGAACTGAAGACCTAGTTCTGCTAAGCCCTGGATGGGCTAGAAAAGATGATTCTTAGTTGTTTCCAAATTGCCCAAAGTGCTTCCGAGGCATTCACGTGCAGCCAGCACCAGAAAGAGCCAGAACCCAAAGGGTCAAAATACCCAGTTGATGTTGCTAAAGAAAATTCTTGGCATTGAAAAAGCTCTTTGAAGACTTTCAATTAAGGGAAAACTGAAAAAGGAATGGGAAAACTGACTTCCCAGGTAACTTATGTTCATGACAATTGCAACAGAGGACCAATGACAACCTACTTGCTAAGCTAACAGCACAGTGCATACACTTCTCAATCTTTAGCATACTTACATCATCACCAGAGAAATACTGATCTATGATTTCAAATGCTAGTTTATAAATGTCTTCATTCTCATGCTGTTGCAAGGCTTCGATTTTCTCTAAGCCTGAACAAAAGAAGATGGAGAAGAGTTTTCTAAGTTTCAACTGGAGTTACTGACTCCTTTGGAAAAAAATAATTAAAATAATGAAACATTAGTCCTGAAACATGGTAGAAAAGATAGGGCTTAGTTTGTAAATATTATCTACACAGTAGCTATCTTTGTCTCCAAGAGGAAGGAAAAGTAGCTTGTGAACCTATGGACTAACCCATTTTATGAACAAGGGATAAGGGAATCTTGCCACTTGTAGATAAAACTCTCCACAGTCTTTTTTTAAGACGACTTCTGTTGGCTACATAGATTTTGTTTCAGTCACTGCACTTTGTGAATCACCAAAAGGAAGCGGTGACATTTGTGCGATGCACAAAACAGCGACAAAGCCCCCCAAGAGCAGCTTAAAACACCAGTTCCATTTTCAAACTGGGTGAGGAATAATACAAGGGGAAAACTTCTAGTGTAGTACATTCTTCAAAGCTCCTTACTGCTACCTTACTACAATACATTAATTAGAATGTGTTAAAACTTGGGTTGCAATATCCAAAAGCCTCCTCATCCTTTGGACTGTAATGAAAGGATGATCCTAACAACTCTGCCCAAGTAAGGAAAAAAAGCATGAGTTGTGTATTTTACCACAGAATGAGGCACATGCAATCATCAAGTGAAACTAAAAAGGAAGCACAACTCTCATTTGAACCTAGAAAGTACCTACAGTTGCCTCCAACATTACCAAACTGATACACAGAAGGAAAGAAGTCATTCCTCTCATTACAAAAAGTCTCCCTTGTTCATTCAAACAGCCCATGGTAAAAAAAAAAAGTGCTGTAGTAAATATCAACAGTAGCAAGGGGAAGATGGAATAAGAGCCAGCAAATTCAATTTTTCAAAATGCTACTAAGCACTTACCTCCACACTCTTCTATAATTTCAGCTATTGTGCTCGCCTCATCACCAGCCATTATCAGGATGTTTTTCAGACCATCCAGCACCACCTGTACCACTTGAGAATCCTTTACTGAGAGTAGATTGCAGAATGGTGGGATTACATTTTGCTGTACGAGGTATTCAACCTAATAATAGGGGAAAAAAACCCAAACAATCAAACAAACAACAAACTTGTTTTCAGCGTAGCATTTCTTACCAATGGCTTTGGGCAACGTTTTCAGGACAATCTGAAATCCCACTGCACATACCTGATCTTTTCTCCCACTTATTGTCAAATTGCTAATTGCCCAAGCAGCTTCCTTTTGTGTTCCAAAGTCGCCCTGAAAAATTAAATAGCTCATTAAAATCAGCATGGGAACGTCTGTCAAGCTCATCATTAAAAATCACAGACTCCTCATGTCAGCTTTATAAAAAGAGGATGACAACTTGCATAGCTGATAGTTTGACTGACCTTAGCCAGCTGGTGTATGATCATAGGGATTAGCCCAGCATCTATTACAGCCTGAACTTGTTGCTGGTTTCCTGCTGTGATGTTGGAAAGGAACCAAACTGCTTCCTACAATTGGACACACAAAAAAAAACAACGAACACACACCAAAGACAAACCAAACTTTTAAAAACTGGTCAACATATTTAACAACTTCTAAATCTAAAATCATACCACAACCAATCACTACATGGAACCTCCAGGTTTCCTCCCCCAGTAGCACACCAAGTTTCATTGCAGTGTGAAAGCCAAACACAAGGGGACTGATGTAAAATTCACGTGATTGATTCACAGGGCTGTGTTATTTCTTACACGTGAGGAGCAATAGTGACAAACCATACAGCCACTCTGCATTGCTGGGGTCACAGCCATGTTTTAAACTTTCAGTCAGGTTTGCAAAGAAAATAGGAGAACTGGTAAAACTTCACATAAATTTATCCTGTGATCTCTACTACTGGCAGCTCAGCAGTAGATTTCTGTGCTGTTACAAGACAGACCAACTCCAGCTCATTTGCTTCCTGAAACGTGAAGTGGAGCTCACAACACTGACTGAAGTATCAGACAGGACTCTCACTCCTCAGACTTCACTCAGCAGTTCTCTCTTTTCCAGTTATTTCTTTCAGCTTTTCTGGACCCCTCTTATACATAAACAACTCTTTTCTTGGCATTCAAAAAAAAAATAAATCATGCTTTTGGGAGAGTTAGAAGAGCAGGCAGAAACAAAAATCAGAGCAGTTTGAGCTGTCAAAGATAACTTGTTGAGAGCTCTTGACAGCTGTCAGGGCCTGAAGAAACAGAGATTCCTCCCAAAGACTTCCTCTCAACAGTATGCTAAGTGGAAGAATCAAGCTGAACAAAAAGAGTCTCCTACCCACCCAGCACCACCTTTGCAGTGGAAGATGGCACAATGATTTAAAAAAACAAATATAAGCAACATGAAATACAGCTCTGGAAAAGAGGGCACTGATAACTTTCTTTCACCAAACTTCCCCCACTCTACCCAGTACTGGCAGCAGCAAAGTGACCTCTGCCAAAAGGAAGGAGAGGAAATGCAGGGATGGTTTTCAGTAAAGGACAGTGGTACTCCCCTGCTTCCTTGAAGATGGAAAAGAGAAGAAACTCCACTAGGAAAAGGTGGAGAGGAAAAACTGCACCAGTCTTACTCAACCCACTGGACTCAACCAAAAGTAACACTCTTGAGTTATGAAAAACTTTAATGCAAGTGAGCCAGTTACTGCTTTGCAAATAAAAAAGCATCACACTCCAAAACTGCTGGTTTATTTCTTAAATAAAAGAGATTAAGTTAGGAAGAATCCAATCATACCTTGTTTATCTTCTCTTTTGGATGCGTCAGGAGATTTGGGAAATAAGACAAAACGTCACAGTTGAGAACAACTTGTGTCTGTTCATCAGTACCAGTTACTATGTTGCCTACTGCTCGCAGTGCTGCTGTCTGCATTCCCAGTGGAAAGGAAAAAAAAAAATGCATGTTAAAAGACATTGCTGTTACTTTATGCTTAAACAAAGATCACTTTATAAATTACTCTTTATAAAAATACTTTGCAAAATACAATTTAGCACTTCATCCTCTGAGCTCCATCTTAAAAATGGGTACAGTTTCATCAAAGCTGAAACACAGAGTACAGCATTTTGCTGAATAAACGCTGTGGCTCAACTCAAAATGTATAAAGATTAGGAATGAAAGAATATTTAGACAGCAGACGAATTAATTCATCATGAATATGACCCGAGCGAGTTCCATTAACTACTTCTAGGCTTTGACTATGTTTATCAAGGCTGCTTGACTTCTCCATTCAGCTTCCCACTGGAGAATTAAAAAACCCATGGCTACTTCTTGACTCTCAGCTGACCTTCAGGAATGGACTTGATGTATTGGTTAGCAGATGTTTTACAAGTGACAGAGAACTGGAAAGACTCCTTTTCATCAATGAATTGGTCTGATAAATTTTAAGACAGACAACCCTCATATAAAATACAAACTCAAACACAACAAATGCACAGACCCATAAAAAAGCTCCCAATTACATTAGACTGTTTATAAAAATCAAGCACACATTAACTTTTAATTTCCCTCTGTCTTTGAAATTAATCAGACAAGCTCAGTTAAACTACCTCCTGTAGCTAATTAAAAATAATATACGAAAAGGACTCTGCACCTGCAAATATTTTCCCATTCAAAAGGTCCCAAAATACTGATTTCCAGACAGACTATGCAGCAACAGGAAAAGAACACATGTAACTTGAATTCTGGAAAAGGCAAAATCTGCCATTATTAAATATTTTAGGACTACAAAGGGAAGACAACCTTGGTAATCACACAATGGAAGTTAAACATTAACTTGGCACTTTGCTTAAAAACACATTAGAAGTGTTTTGTTCAAGTTTTTCTTTCATTATAATAATTCTTCCCCAGTGCAGTTAATGATTTTTGGTTCAGTTTTACCTGTAACAAATGTATTTTATTAATGCTCATGTCAGTACTCCACTAATAAATACTGTAAAGCACATGGAAAAAAAAAAAGAGGCTTACAAAGGACTATTTGGCAGCAGCTGAAACACTCACCTGAACTTTAACCTCCTGATGACTCAAAAGGGGAACTAGAAAAGGTACAACTCCTGAATCAATCACCATTTGTATCTGTTCATTTCCACCGTCTGTTAGGTAGGACAAAGCCCAAACAGTGTCCACAAGAATCTACAAATTGGAAAGATGTGGTTTACACACTGAATGGTAAAATGCATATAACAGAGGATTCATTTAGCAATCAACGTTCCACATGTCTGGGGTGGGGAGCAGGAAAAACCAACAACCAAAAAACCAACGAGCATGCAATTTACTCACAGGAAAAACTTGATTATGATGAGACCTGATTAGTAAAATGCCAGATTATTATGTATGTCTATGAAAACTGGGGCCATTTGTTCCATAATAATAATTTCTAGATGTCTTCTCTCAAATGTTTAATTAAACACCACATTTTTGTGCACAGAGTGACAGCATACATCATCTCACAAATGTAAACTGCTGGGCTCGATTTGCATTTCAAAGATGGACAACCAGCTCAGATAAGTAGTTGTGCTAGCAACTTTCTGGAGAAAATGCCAACCCAGCCTCTTACGAGTGCTATAATTTATTAGCTGTGCTATCTTTTGATTACAGAATACATAAATTCCCTTAGTCTGTAACCTGTCTATCTACACCTTAGCATTTCTGATCCCTAGTGCAGCTCTGAAGTGAAGCTGCAAACTATTCTGGATGTATGCCCTTTTCTGTCTTCCTATTAGGGAAGAGAAAAGGAGTTCTTAGACCAACTAATGGACCAGCAACTGTTGTAAGGTGGCAACTGTCCAAGCAAAGCAAAAACCCCCAGAGAAACTACTATCATGCAGGGCAATCTTAAGGAAAATAAAGACTAAGCCACCGATGGCTTGATAAGGATCATTTGAGAGCCCTCAAAAAAGAAAGGTACAAAAGCTACAGTCACTGAAAGGTAGGATCTGAAGCAGAAACAGCCAGCAGAGAGAGGGATATCACATCACTTCCATACGATGGTAGGAACTACAGGAAGAGAAATCTGGACCCCACTGAGGACGTCGTCTGTTAATGTACCTAGAACTACTCCACTTTTAAAACAGATGTTCATTTCAAGTTCCCAGCTATTAAGACAGCTGAATTCTACAGTACTGAAATGCAGGAAGGACTTTAAAGTCCTGACCCACAGCTGCTTCCACCCAGCTCCAGGGACCAGACAGCACGGACCTAATATCTTCTTGACACAGTCTGCTGCTGCCCTCACCTGCTAATGCCACAGGGACAGCAGAATGTGCTGCAGTGGAGCCAGTATCACAGCAGAAGCAGTGAGAGATGGTGCCTCACCAGTTTGCTGCCCCACAGCCCTGCTGGTGACAAGAGCAGCAGCCGCCAGAAGTGCTCACAGGACTGTTGGCTGACCTACCTGCATCACTGCCTCATCTCCAAAGATAGGTTTGCTGCTCCAGTACAGAGAGGCTGGGACCAGACTGGTACCTCCAAACTAGCACCTGACTCTCAGGATCAAAAAGATGGGCACCCTAATTGAAATCAGTCAAAACCTGGCATCACATAGTCTCATATCTACTTCAAGAAGCTCTCACACAATCACTGCTGGTAAAAGCTTTCAAATTTGGCAGGGAAAAAAAAAGGCCTATAGGTTAGAAATATGCTTGGTTTTGCTCTAAATTTCCATTCAGGTCTGTCCAAATTACAAACTGGAAAGTCACCATGTGCTATCTCCCACTCACATTACACTGGGAAAACCCTGGCAAAATCCCAGATTAAACTGTTGGCAAATATTTTGTGGAGCCAAGCCCACTTCACCATTAAAAGAGCAGCATAAACACCACTACCACAGCGTGCAAGTAACGACAGTTTCACCACTCAGAGTGGCTCTATTCCCAGACCCACCACGAGGGTTCAATTCCTGCTTCCCTAAACTGAAGCATCATTATAGGGAGCAAAATCATTACAATGTCCTGACAGGAGGAGGAGAACAGATCAGTTGCGTAAGTCTTTATCCTCAAGTACTGATAGAAGTCTTCAGGGGGTAAATCCACCCCTCTAGGACTTTACTCAGAAGATATATGTAAACCTATGGATTAGGAATGTGTGGAATACTGAAGGTTTAGCATTAAAAACCTGAAGAAAAGTTGGTAAAGATGCCATAAAACAATAGTTTGTTGATTTAAGTGTATTTTTGTACACAATTTCTTTAGTTAAACACGTTGCAATGTCAGGCATCCAACAGGTTACTCAAGTCAGATTTACCAGATTTGATTGGACTGATAGGTAGAATTACATATATTTTTTCCACACATACATTATATAGCATCTCTGGAAAATAATAAATTGGGGTAAAATTCAAGTGAAGCTGGCACTTCAAATTTCTAGTGCTGTTTTGCAACATAGTTTGGGGGTTTTTTAATGCAGTTTCTAATGTAAAGGGTAAAAAAAGCTTCTAGAAAAGATAATTCAGAAAAATTTGCACTTTTTTTTCAGGCTCTTAACGACTATAATTATATTAGTCTTCATATTAAGTGGTGCATTTACTACATAATTCTATGTAAATTAACACACAAACCCAAAATTGCCACTTAAACACAACCTTGCAGCATTTTCTCTCTAGAGAAAACAAAGAATTTGAATATCAAACTTTAGAAATTACTTACGTTTATATCTGTATGGTAAATGAGAACACACAATGCTGGCAAAATCTGAAAAGAAGTTCATCAGTCATTACAGCAGAATAAAATTGCCTGTACAATCATGAATCCAAGCAGTGCAGTCACAAAGCTTAGGTTCAGACTGCAGGAGTGTATTGTATTCACACATTTCCCAGCAGCTGGTCATTCCCTCAAAGCAGGTATAAAATATATGATTTAAAATTTTAAGATGACAAGACAATTCCATATTTCAAAGCCAGGCAGGCTCTATTTTTTGAGGGGAAATGAGCAAACAATAGAGATAAGACATGCCTCTGTCATTCTGAAAGCCTTGTTACCAGACAGTGTACTAAAAATCATTAGCCTAATATCAATCTGTAAACCCCACCCAAAGAACTGTTTTATTTTTCTATTCATGTATGGAGAAAATATATAACAGTCACAAGTGCTTCTTTTTACTTGGTCAAGTATTACTTGGAGAAGTTCCCCCATTTTCTGCTTCATTTTTAAAATTTTATTTAGGTTTCCTTGCTAATATCATCATAATTCACGTGGCTTTGAAAACTACTTACACTTTGGGCCTGATGTTAAAATGAAGAACTTTACATACACTACAACTAGAGTTCTAGTCCAATAGCATCACTTCACTAGCTGTGCCTACTCTTCAAACATTGCATTTGCTCTGGTCACCAGTGTGAAAGGATCTTTCAGATGCTTCTCTTCTCAAGCAGAGACTTGACATTGCACATCCCCAGCTAGATGAAACACACTACACTACAGTCACTAATTTACTCATATTTCCTCTTGCTGAAAACAGTTCCATTTGAATGTGTCTACACAGAGAACCACATTCAGAGCCTTGTTTTTTTCTATTTTTTTATTAAAACCAGGAAATGCTGAGTATGTTAAGCTTACTAGAATGTTATTTTTTTGGTGTGTCCAGTTTAATATATGGCTCAGTAGTTGTCTTTAGTCTTACTCAGTTGCAGAAGTTCCAAATACCTTTATCACAGCCTTAGTCAGAAGCATCAGCCTGGTCAAATTACTTAATTTAACTGGTAAATGACATAAGACAGTGGCAAAAACCGTACATAAATTCGTAGTGTGACAGTGTAAAACATTTGGCCTCTAACCCAGAGTATAAAAATAAATAATTATCTGTCTCATAATTCTTTATTTACCTCCTGAACTGTCTCCATAGGCGGTGGGGGGTCCTTATTCCTGCAGAGATTTACAATGACCCATGTGACGTTCCGAAGGAAGGTGATGGGAATGGAGGGATTGATGAAGGACAGAAGAGGTTTGACAACTCCCAGTGATATGACATAATCTCTACACTGAGGACCATCACCTACAGAAATGAAAATTGTTGTAAAAGAAATTACATTAAAAATGGAAAATCTTGAAATGTATGCAATGACATGTTGGGATACTGAAATTCTATGTTTCCTCACCAGTAGTCTACTACTAAAAGGTTCCGTTCACTAGACGTAGGTAATATACATACGTACAGATATGTATGTATATTTTGCAAGACAAAATTTATCCTTTTAATATTTTGTGGAGCAATGATACTAATCTTTAGGAAAAAAAATAGGATGTGCATATGTAATTCTGGCCACATGTAAAATTCTATTCAGCCACAGAGCTCAGAGGAAACATAGTCTCACATGATAATGCCAATGTTCAAAAAGTCAAATTCTAAAATTAAATGCTCCCCAAATTCCAATGGGTATAACAAGAAGAGTTACCTATAATATTTCCGAGAGCCCAGACAGCTTGCTCACAAACATTCTGGTGTGGTGAATGAAGTAGTCTCAAGAAGAGGGGTACTGCATCTGCAGAAGGCAAAGATTGCATCTGTTTTTACTGGAACATGGTACGTGCACACCACTTTCATTGATTAATACAAAATGCTTTCTCTTCCATGCTTTATACATGAAGAGCACACAAAACCTCAAGCATTTCTGTAGGTATCTACAGAAATCTATCTAGAGAGGAGAAAAAACAGACTTAAGAACAAGCAATTATTAAACCATACACCCCATGTGTAAATATTTCCCCACGTTTCTCCAAATGATACGCAAGAGCCTGGAGTATGGAGGGGGGAGGTTTCACATCCTGGTAATTCAGATCTTCCAGTTATCCAAGATCACGATACATACCTAGCAGAATGACATGCCTACTCGTGCAAGCGTGCTTCAAATCCTGCCTTTAAGAAAACAGCTTCCTCCCAAGAGGTGGCTATAGTTAGTTTCCATATGCAGTGAAGATTTACATCCATCTGCCAGCCCTAAGACACTTTTCAGTTTGCTCTTATGTAACACAGGCAACACACCAGATTAAGGAACTGGTACTGATTTTAGATATCAGACTCTGCTGCTGCATTAAGTACATTTAAGAGAGCTGAGAACTCATCCCTCTACTATTCCCATGCACTATTTCCCTTCACACAACCCATACTGTTTGAAAGACAGCAATTCTTGAAGTTATTTTTTAATATGACCAGTGAATACATGATCATATTCATCCTGTAGACTTTGAGCCAAGTAAAATACATCCATTTATATAATGTTGAAGGGAAGACTAGTTTTTCTTGTAGAAATACCTTCAGAAATAAAAAAAAAAAAATACACCACCATTTGTAAGCAACTGTGAATCAATATTCTGTTGATAATGTAACATGTGGTAATGACCCAAACTCCCCTGGTGTATTTTCCTGAAAAATACAGAGTGATGAAGAATAAAGACAATTTAAAATTCCTTCCCTGCCCTAGATGAGTAATTCAGCAACTGCCTGTAACTGACAATTTAGGAGGGACAACACCACACGCTGTTGCTTGTCTTGTAACAATCATCCCACTTCCATTAGCTCAAGTGGAATATTGTAGCTTCCTCCTGGTGATTACTGAGATTATACTTCAGCCGCGCGTGTACTCAACGTATCTCACAGGGGAGGGTCCAGCCTGTGGTTCATGAGACTGCAATCCTGGTATGCTTTCAAAAGCAGGAATGAAATGATTTCCTATCAGCACTCAGGCAGCAGGACAGCCTGAGAAAGCACGAGGTGCTGGTTATCTGATCTATTGCTCTCAAGAAATTAATTACTTCTGCTGCTAATTGGCGCCTGCCAAGATCTATTGTGTGTATAGAGCACTTCTCTCTTGCTGGGCCTTCCAACTGCCATCTGTCCCTCTTGATAGTACAAGTCCTTTTGTAGTTAGGCTGCACCAGCCTCCTCTACAGCTGGAAGGGGCTATCACTGTTTCCTCGAACCATCCCTTATCTGGTTGGAAGGCTGTTTTCCCTTAGTCATCTGCCAGCCAAAGCAGCAAGACTTCTAGGCTAAACTTCTCCATTTCCTCTTCAGAAATAAAGCTTGGAAAACACTTTTCACGTCTCTGAAGTCATTTTGTCACATCTCCTCCTTTTCAAGCATTAGCTAAACAGATTTTGGGAGACACAGAACCCAGCCTGAACTTCTAGTAATTGTTCAGGTAACAGCAGTGCTTTTGGCTGGGCTGTATTTTCATTCTAACTTCAATTTTTACCTTAGGAATTTTTCCAGCTTGTTTTCTGCAAAGCTAATACTATAAACAGTGCTTCCATTAGATTCATTCACTCAAATATGGTAAGATTGGGGGACTTGAAATAAAAGAAAACAACGACTAACCAATGAACAAGTTGCAACAGAGGAAAAAAACCCTGAGAATAGATGTTCAAAGATATTCAGACACCAGAAAAGCAATCTGAAAACAGAGATGCCCAAATGACACCAGGATTTTTTTTTTAACAAACTAAGATATTGTGGTTTTTTGAGGGGTTGTCATCGTTTTAGTTTGTTCTTTGGGTTTTTTTTTTTAAAGGCTTTGGATTTTTATCCAAAGCTCACGTTGATAAGCATTCTTATTCTATTGCTCTAATATCTGAAATATACAGAATCTAACAACTAGGGAGATATTTTATTAGCTGTTAAAATGTACAAAACAGCATTTTGATTTAAAAGGCAGGTCAATACACTTTAAAAAAAATAATCAAATGGCTAAACCACCATTTTCCCCATAGAAAAATCACTGAATATGAATAAGCCAAGACATTTTGTCTATTTGCTTATCTACAGTCTCTTGTTTAATAACAAAATATTGCATTTATCATAAAGGTGATGGTTTAAAGGTAAGTGTGCAGATACAAAAAAGCTCTATATATAATCTCCCCAAATTAATTCAAATAATTTATCTTCAATTAACTTTAGAGTTTATTTCTTATTTCTTTTCATAATGAAAGTCTCTGGCTGGTTAAGCAAGAAATGAAGGCAGCCCAACAAACTCAGTGTGTACAGGAGATGCTAATTGTATAGTCAAGGAAAGAATGGCAGTTGCTTAAACTCTAGATTTAAATAGGCAACTTTACATAACTGTAGGTATTAAACAGCTTTAATAAGTTTTCTGAAGATACCTTTGAGGTAGAAAGAATTACTTTCTAACGTTAAATTTTAGCCATAGGGGAATTAATGGTACATGATTTCAGAGATCAACCCAAGAATTAGAAAGGACTAATATTTTTTGCCATACTCATTATATCATCTGTCATCCTCTATCTTATTTATAGGAAAATCAGGTCTGGGATCCTTAAGATAAATTGTTAGTGACAAATAGATGAATGTTTAAAAGCAAATGTAGAATTTTTTTTGAGAAGGAAGACAGACATGAATTTATTATTTTAATGGGTTTGATAATAAATGGCATTTGTTACCCAACTGCCCCCTTTTCCCTACGATATCCACCACCCTCCAAAACCCAAACTGCAATACTTACTAGACTGTACAACAGCTTGAGTCTGTGCAGAAGTGCCTGATGCTATGTTAGTCAACGCCCATGCAGCTTCAAATTGTAATGAAGGACTGTAATGAAATAATTTTACAGTAATGAAACATGATCTGCAGATTATTTTATCATTCCTTTCACTATTGCTGGCTGTATCCACTCAGACACACTACATTTATCCTCAACATTTAAGCAGAGCCACTGGGCTAGAAGTTTTAAAAATCCTCTAAGCCTGGACATTTCAGAGGAAAAATTGTAAGAAATTTACATTCTATGAGCTTTTGAAACCCACCCATCATTCTAACTTCCTATCAGTAGTAAAAAAACCCAGCAGCAGTAATACTTGTTGAAGCACATACAAACCAGTTCAGCTGACCACTAGTCTAGCCACCTAATAATCTTCTATATGAAAGATTTCTAGCACCCCTCGTCATTAAATTTAATTATATGCTTCTCTAATGGGTAATAGAGATCTCTTCACATCCAAATACCATTCATACATGGTGAAGAAAATGAGCAGATCTCAATAAATGAGCCATGTCTGACCATAACTAAGAAAAACTTGGCCCTTCCAACGTTACGTCTGAGATCGAGTGTAAGCTGCTATACTGGGATAAAGACATTTTAAACAGGGGAAAGATCTAGCACCAGTATCATACTGGTATTAAAACTGACTTATTAAATGCAGATTAAATCAGTTACAACCATTATGAAAGCTGGGGAAACATCTCTTCAAGGTGTCCATCAACCGTTGTCCGTGCCAACAGCAGTTTAGTAAAACTGTTCTTAAGTAAATGCTAAAGGTTAAGAGTTCTAGAAGCTAGAAGAGAGTTTACAGCCTACAGTGGTTGGTGTAACAATAAGGTGTCTGGCTTTGGGAGGAGCAGAGAATATTTATTATTGGATGACTATTTTTCATTTCTGCACTTTTTGGGGTCTTTATCAGTTGTGTTTTATTTACAGCTACAGCACTTGCTTCCTTTAAGCTTTTTGTGTGTTAGTTTCCAAAGCATTTTAAGGTTTTACTGGGGATGGGATTAGAAAAGAATTAGATAGGAGGGCCCAGGATGTGTAAATATGGATTTGTAAGAACAAATAGTATCTGTTAGCTGCATAAACTTTTATGTTCTAGGATCAAATGCATTAAAATTCTAGTTCTAGGTGGGTCCTTCCTTTCTTCCTCCTGTGATCAGCTTTCAGTTACAACATGAACAAAAGCTTTAACAATCTTGTTAGACAAAGTCTATGCAGAGTTTACCTCTACTAAATATTATGTAACAATCACAATTAAAAGGATCACTTCAGAAAATGTTGAGCTCAATTTCCAAAGGCTTATTAAAGATTTACAAAAGCAAATCACACAAAAACTAGACAGAAAATTCAAATTAAAAGAATTTTCACAGTACTAGAAGTGCATGGTTCAGAGCAGAGAAGCATCCATGACCTATTTTTAAATCCTATCCTGATCTGAACGTTATTGCCAGCTGCCTTCTAAGCAACTGTTTTGTTCAACAAGCTAGAAACAAAGCTACTCATGCATCGTGTTTTGCAACCATCAAATTATACTCAAAATGACAATTTGCATTTTTTAAGTTTCTAGCCCTTGAGGTTGAAGAAATAAACTTGAAAACACAATTATGGCTGCCTGAGACCAAAGGTAGGCTAAAACATTTACCTCAAAGGTGGTAATCACCATATATCTAAATAAGGGGCTCACAAATTGTGGAACAGGGCATTTTCTTACATGACATTAAAGTCTTGCAACTACATGTTCAGGATTCTCTACCTCCTTTACCAAAACTCTTATTTTCTAACAAAGAATTCTAACAAAGAATCCTAACAGAGAACATGCTCATTATGCTCTACCATTACATGAGGGAGTAAAGGAAACTCACCTTGAAGTGAAAACAAAAGGGGCTAGAAACTTGAGCTAATTGCCTTAATGAAAAAGATGACAAGAGTCATTGCAGCAAAATGAAAAGCTCTGTTCACAACCAGGCATGTTCTCTACCTTGCCACACAAACACACAGCAAGCCTGAGATAGGTTTCTTAAGGTGAATGTTTTTTAAAGTATACTTACTTATCATCCCTTTCTAGGCATTTTACCAGGATTGGTAAAATTCCTGATTTTATTAGGTCATCAATAGGTGGATTTCTGTCACTGGATAGAAGTTTTCTGTGAAATTAAATGTAAAAAGCAAAATAAGTAACGTTCATTGTGGAAAATGGATAGGAAATCTATTTCTGTGCCTGTGTTTTTACCTTGCAGCTTGGACAGCACTCAGTTGGATCACTGGGTTGTCACTTGTGGCGTTCTGAAAAGAAAAACAACAAAACAAAACAAACCAGTAGAAACTAAAAATGAGCAGAATGTGCACTACTAAGAAAATAAAAATAATTAAATGTAACATACCTGCAGTATAGCTTCTAGTGTTACATTTTGCTTGAAAAGGAAAAAAAAAAAGTTTTAATTTTTTCCTGAAGGGGAAACATCTTTTTAAACATTTCATACAATCAAACTCATTTTTAACAGCATATCAAATAGTAATTTTGCTTTCAAGTAACTGTAAGACTTCCAGTGTTAAAACCAGAATACATCATTTTGAGACAGAGCTAAAGTTTATCAAGTAATTCCAGAATCAAGGAACTTACTGCTTTGAAGTCAGCATCGACATCAGAATCTTCTAAACTTTCTTCTTGGGGAACATTTCTTTTTTTCAAAAGATGTTCATCTCTTTTGTTCTGTAAAGGAATGATGAAAAATAAAGATGCTTAATGATTATTAGTACAGGGGGATGATATAATGACCCCTTTCAAAAGAAAAGTTTAGGTAAGATTGCTTTTGGTTGGTATGTCTAGAGGTGCAATCAAATATAGAAAGGGCAGTTGGAAGATCATGATGCAGCATGTTTATCTGAACACTTATTTCTGGTTTGGGGATTTTTTTTTTGGTGGTTTTGTTGTTGCTGGTGGTTCTTTTGTTTTATAAATGCATTAAGATTTCAATCTCTAATGAAGCAAAACATTGAAAAGGTGTAACAAAAGCTCTAACACCTAAAATAAATCTATTATACTAGCAAAGAAATGCAGGCTTTTCAGTTCCCAAACAATTATCTGATAACTGAACAGGACTGACTCTGGGGATTGTGTTTTATCATACCATGCTTGTAATACACAAAAAAGCCACTGAGAGAATCAGGTTTTGAAAGATCCCTCCGTATTTTATGTCAGAAAAAAAAAAACCACCATTCTCAGATCCAGTATTTTTAGGACTTATTTACTTTTTAGATGCTTAAAAAGAATTTAAAACAACTCTTCAAGCCTCAGTTTGAAAAGCTCCCAAGCAATATATACTTTTTTTTTAGATAAGAGAATGTTAAAACAAGAAGCAAGCACCAGAATTAAACAGAAGACAACATCTCACAAATTTAGCATAAATTCTTGTCAAGTCTGAGTACAGAAATGAAATCCTCAAAGAGTGCACGAGATGATCTAGATTGGCTAGGGCAGGCTCTCCGGAGCTGCGCGGCACAAACGGGCACCGAAGGTGTTGTGTTGTCAGGTGGTTTTGGACTGAAGGAAGATGGAAACGAGCAGGCAGTTAAATGCTGAGAAAAACAAGTGTGATGCAGACAAACTGCATCAGGCAGGTACATGCTGATGGATGGATTAACCATAAAGAGCTAGAATGTATTTCCCTTATTTCCCCACAGCAAATAATTGGCAGGAAGGTCCTGATGTCTTCAGACAACTGTCCTCTTCCTACCCAGGGGTACCATCACAGATTGTGGCAGTGGGAAAGTCCACACTCACGTGAACGTACAAGGAGACACTTCCTTACGAGGGTGGCAGAGAGTGGTCCAGCAGACATTCCCTGTCTGCAGAAAAGGTGCAGCCTGAAGGAACTGGGGCCTTGCAGAACTGTGCAGAACTGTCATCACTGTCCACTAGCAAGTTAAATGCTTCATATTAAATCACTTGCTGGGAAGGGTAAAGTTTCCTTGTCAGTAGCAGCCAACTACTCTGGTACAAGGCAGGGTTTTCTCATTCAGTTCCTTCTGAAATGCTCAGAAGATTCAGGGAAAGAGCTTTGCAGGGTTTTTCTGAAATGTGTTTGATGTCAGAATTGTTATCCACACTGATTCACTCGGTGGTATCTACCTGTTTTCAAAACCAAATGCTTCTGTGTCAGTGGTGCTCACCTACGTGTTGTTTTGCAACATCTTGCAACAAAGACAGGGGATCTTTACCTGAAAATTTCTGTAAAAAAGCATTTCAAATGCAAGCCTCTTGCAGATCCTTTGATTCAAAACAGGATGAAAAAAAATCTAGAATAGTCAAGAATTTAGCAAACAAACTATTTTTATTGAACTTACTGAAAAGAAAATCCTAGTTAGGAAATGTCACATTATCTCTGTTATTTTCAGGTTTCTTCTGTTGGTAAAAAAGATAAAGCCTTTTAAGAGCTCAAACAGTAGATTCTCCCATTTAGGTGTTTCACACCGTTGTGTTAACAGATTCCCTCACCACTGAGTCATCCCACCTTTAAGAGCTGTCCCCATATTTACAGAGAGAAACCAGTACACCACCATTCCACACTGCTCCCCACGCTGGCACAGAGTGGATGCACCTCAGAGTTTTGCCTGAAATCCCTCTGAAATGCAGAGTGGTATGCAAGAGCCCTTTAATGTCACATTACTTCTGTGATGAGCCTGTCGTCTTACTGCTGTTGGAAGTGGAAACTTAGATAAGGTCAAAGTCTTCTCAGCTGTGCTGACATGAAATAGAGTGCATCCACTTGGAATGCAGATCAGATTATTAAAATAGAAATAATATTAGGTATGCACATACATGTGGGTTTTATCTATCACACACATTATTTCCATCCTCAATACTTTTAGTCCCCAAAAGACGTTAACCAGAACCAGCTGAAACCACATCGTGCATTTTCTAGCTTGAAAGACCTAGAAGTTTTTGGATGCAAAAAGCAAAGTCACACTGTAACAACTCTGGTGCTGAGTGACTCCCCCTCTGTAGTTCTGTCTCTCTTCACCATATACAACTATTACATCGTTCTGAGTGATTGGTGTTTGTGAGGGTTGTGCTCCTAGTAGAGTGTAGCATAAGGACTATGGGGTATCCAGCTACTCCAGAAAACAGGAATGCAGATGTGAGATCCTCTCTCAAATATCCTGAAATACCAAGACAGCAGAGGCTGGAATACAGCAGTGAATCACAGAATGCTTTGGCTTGGAGGGGACCTTTAAAAGTCATCTAGTCCAATACAGAGAGTATAGCTGGGAAAGAAGCGGGTGTCCTACTGTGGGGAACTGAACAGTATCCTCACAGAATGACAGGAGTGAGCTGCACGGCCTTCAGCAGCCAAACAGCTGGAAAATCACCCTCCACAAACACCAGGCAGTAAGTTTAGAGCACACCAGTGGGCAAAGCACTGCATTATTCCACACCACCTCACCCAAAGAACTTCAGAACAACTACCTGCCTGTAACCATTACTCAATACACACTTCATGTTTATTCTCAGTGAGCACACTTCTATACAAGTGCCACTGGCTGAAATAATTTGTTTGAATAGTATTTAGAGGGGGATGCACAAATTCTCTCTGCTTGTGGCCACAGGACCGGTGATGAGCACTTTTTAAAGTTCTTCCCATTCCTAGAAATCTTTCAGGGACTTGGACAAAGGCAAGGAGGGCAGGTTGGAAAGCAACACAGAACAGTAAAAAACCAGGAATTTGTGTCTCTCTTTCAAGCAATTGTCCACGTGTACACTGATGCAGTGGCTATCTCCAAACAGCACTCCTCAAAAAACTCCCTTTACCTGGAGGAGAGCCCCGGGAATCCCTAGATGAGCAGACACTGGAGGAGTGTTCTAGTGACAGCAGCATGGCTGCGAGGTGCAGTAAGAGAGAGCTCCAGCTAACTGCTCTGCAGCTAGCAGCAGCAAAGCTATCCCACTGGGAGGCCACCAACAGTGAAGATGGGAATGGAGGAGTAAGGATTCAACTTCTGGCCTGTCAATCATGTATCTATCCTCGGTTTAGGTGATATATAAAGGGTAGATACCCTGTCCACTATGGGTCTCTTGACAAGAGCAAAACTGCATTTGATTAATGGAAATCTTAGCATGGCAAGACTGAGTAACACTGAAAAGCCTTCCATGGGTAAACCCAGCCATAATACACACCATAACTGAGCTAACCAAGAGCCTAATTCTCTCCCATTCCAGTGAGCAAGTTCATAGCTCCTTCGAGAGCCTTTTATACCTGCAGACACAACTATCCAATTCCTTTGGCAACAGGAGTATGCCTAAGAGAATGCTTCTTAATGTTAAGCAAAATAAGTATGAGTAAGCATGGATATTCTAATGCCAAGATAGTCTATCCTACTTGAGAGAGAAAGCTGAACTTCCTAGGACAGAAATGACTGCAGGCTGATGTTAGAATCTCTGCAAATGCAGGCAACATCTTTAGGCTGTCAGTCACGTGGCACAATGGACTGAAAAAAAAAAAAAAGTATTACCCTAGCCAGGGAAAGTAAGAGAGAGCAAAAATATTTCTGTAGCTACTCAATGTCTGCAGATGGTTGGGCTGAAAAACCACCATCAAAATCAAATATAGAGGAGCTTCCACAGCGGCTTGAGGCAGAGAGGATAGTACTTACTGAGAAGCACTAGCTTATTCTTACTAAGGAAAAGCTGTTCTTATTAGCATTTCTTAAAGAGTCCAAGTTTTCGTGGAACCTTCCAGTCCTAAAAAACATCTCTAAGCCCATTTGAAACAGCTCTGTCCTTTTGCAAAACCATTCAATTCCTGGACAGCTAAACCACTGTATGCAGTAATTGGACAAGATGAAGCACTCACCTGCATAAGGTAAAAGAACATGATTTACAGCTTGGCATGACCACAAAATGCTTGCATTTTGTCATATTGTGACAAACTTGATTTTTTTTTTTTTGCCTAAATCAGAGCACCAGCCTCTTCTACAGGCTCCCTGGGGTGAAAATGAAGAAGAATGAGCAGGCCTGGGCAGAGCTGTCCTGTTCAAAGCCTGGTGAGAGAACCCTTTCAAAGGCAGGAGCCAGGGACTGGAATCCTGGATGAAGAGTAAGACCTAAATAAAACTAAGCAGGTCTCCTTCAAAAGGGAAGATCCTCAACCACTGCCTGAGCCATGCATGCTACATTCAGTAGAGTTATAAACAGCAGCTCACCGCTGGTTATAAACACGTCAACATTCTGGTATAGATCCCACTACAGCAGCCTACAGGGATTTCCATACAAACAGAAGGGATGTGGACATATATGCCAGGCAAAAATGCCAAATGGTTAGAAACACACAACAGTAGTGATACCACGAGTGTATTGTCTTGTCCAGTGTGATGATCCGCGAAGAGTTTCTGATGACAGATACCTGATCTTTTGCTTTGCTGGCAGTGGGAAGGTCAGGCTGCATGAAGAGTAAATATGCAAATCCTGCAGATCCCAGTACTTGTTTACCTTCCTGGAAGATGGCCACAGGATTAAAAAGAAAAATGCCTATCAATGTAAACAAGTTGCAAAGACAACACGATTAACAGAAGAATAATCTTTGTGGGCAAAAGAGAAGCTCTGTGCAACATTCCACTTAGTACTATAGGACAATGGAACACTCTAATGGAGCTGTGAAAGATGTTAAATAAAAATTTATGCATGCATTTCAGCATTTGACACCTGGGAGAGCTCTGTGAAGAGTCCCAACTCTGATCGGAAGCTTCAAGAGCAAAAGGGAAAAGAAACAAACAGGAAAATCATTTCCCTCAAGTAACAAACACCATTATGTGATGATTCTTCAGGTCAGGGAAGTGTTTAGGAAGTCAGCAGAAGTAGTTTTTCTGGCATGAAAGTTAAGATACATGTGTTTGAGTCCTCTGGGGACAGAGAGCAGAGCTTCAAGAGTACCTCAGCACAAGGGAGGGGAGAGACAGCCAGCATTAGTTATACTCACAGATGACAAGCAGCCACTCTTTTCTCTGCTCTTACACCCCATGAAGATTAAAGGATCAGGTCAGTGATGGAGGTAGATTCAGGTTGTCTGGATGTCCCTTTTAAGCTATCACTGCCATGACAGACTGAGATGATCCTCTAGGTTTCGCTTACATGTAATCTCCGATTTAGGGTCTGGGGTGTGAGAGTCACAGTCCATCAAGAAGAAAAGAAAATGCCAACCACTCCAACCTCATCATGTTAAAGGAATGCTCTGAAAATCTCTACTGAACACCCTTAATGAAAGCTTCCTGAGGTGGGCTATCCAGCCTGAATGATTTTCTAGTAACAGCTCCTGGATATGAACCTGGGGAAAGATTCTGTTCTTTCACAGTTGGGAAAAGACCATTAGTTGGCTCTACTGACTCTTAGAATTCACTAAGATCTAGAAAGGTTTTCTTAAAAACCCTGTAAAAAAGCTGATCTGATGATCCTACAAACCATGGACATCGAAATTATACCCTACATATGTAGTGAGCAAGGTCCCTTCAATCCAAAGGCAGACAAATAGATTTCAAGACTGTTCTTCATATAAAGAGCACAGCTACCAATACACAGGTAGAAGACAAAGACAACTCTACTACACTTTGGGGTTTTTTTTTGAGGATTCAGTCAAGGTAGGGTAGACCCAAGTTCTTCCCCAGGAATTTGCTGGATGAAGAATCCTCCAGAGCAACATACTAATAATGTTTCAGTCTCCCTGCCTGTGATTGTAGCAGTTTCTTTGAAGTTGGTAGACTTACACCTAAAAAAAAAAATAAGTGTACTTTATAGTGAATGAAAAGCCATACATTCACATTGAACTGGAAAAGATGAGTAAGTAAAGCAAGTTTTATTATCCTGAACCTGAAAAATATTTTCCTACCCTAGCTCTCCCAGCAGCATGAGGACAGTCTGCTTTCTTCAAGGCTCACTAGTTTACTTAGGAGGTGTCATTGCCTTAAGCAGTCTTATTTAAGAGAGACCAGAGCAGGGACAGCCAATACAATATACCAAAGAAACACGTTAGAAGGATGCATGTCCATGGCTTTACTAAATAATTGCTTTGCCTTGCAAACTTAATTGGCAATTAGAGCTTTCACGAGCTCATGTCTATGAGCTCTCAGAGGTAGATGAGTTTGCCAAGAAAGTCAAAAGTAAGCCTTGTGAGAGAGCCTGGAAGTTCTTGGGATTCTAGTTCGTTAGCAGGCCTTAAAGGAGGACAGGATCCTCCATTTCTGCTGGGTTTAGGAGTGTTAAGGCTTCCTTTGAAAGAATGACCAGAGCATTGACCTGGCTAAGGACTACCTTTCTTAAAGGACACAAGTAGCCCAAGTCAAGCTTCCACTCATAGAAAGTCAAGTGCCTAGAACCAAAGGATCTTTCACAGCAATGGGGTTACAGGCTTCATTTAGATATGGAACTTTAAACTGAATCCTAGCCATTAGTCATCCACTTCACTCTCCTCCTGAGCAAGACTCATCAGCTAGGTTAGCCAGTTAATTCCAGGATTCCTATTGCTAATACAGCAGCCTCAGGTTTCTACGATGCCAAAACTAAGTGCTAAAGCATTCTAAATTAGTATTCATCCAGAAACTACCCTGGTAAGTTTAAATTCTAAATCCTGAGACAGTTTCCCTAAGCAAACGTGACATCATTATCTTGTCTGTCTGGAAAGAGAGGTGACTACAACTTAAGCTCCTAGGCCCACAGCAGCACTAACAATACAGCCAGAGACCAAGACCATCTTTCCAGAAATGCAGGAGGTCCAGTCCCAAAACACATGTTCAGCAAAGCCAGTGTGGGATCAGAAAAGGCACCTGACCATCAGGAATATCATCTGACCAGCTCACAAAGCCAACCCATGCCTCAGCCAGGATCTGCCAGATGACTGCTACCTTTTTGTCAGAGATAGCTTTGTTAGCTTCACTCTTAAACGATTAAATGATTGGGAAAAGGAAAAAAAAAAGGAAAAAACTGTAAAGTTTCCTTCTGAATAAGCTGTGGTGTGAAGATAGTGAATAGAGATAATATATTCTCGAAACAGAATGCACTGCAAATGCACCTTGATGTCTGTAATCTTAAAAGAATAAACACCTCGCACTAATGCCTGCAGAAATTGTTTACTAGCATTCAAAGCTGTGATTTTTTTTTCTTTATTCCCTCTTACAAACCAAGATGTAAGCAACTTCATCAGATCCATTCATGTAATATTTATACACACGTTGATTCAAAAGACAAACCCACGACTGTAGATGGAGAATATGCTCAGTTTGCCTGTTTGTTTCAAAAGCCAGGTGTACACTCAGCATCTGGATAAACAGGGTAAAGGGAAGACACCCCTGGGTTTGGAAGAGGCACTGCTGGATTACCGAGTTCATGCCAACACGTACGTCTTGAATTTGGCATATTCATGCTAGAGTAGCAGTGCTAGCTGTAAAGCTGAAGACTGAAGCAATGACATTACAGCTCATCCTTTCCACTCCTGGAGCTTAAAATATATCCCTTTACATTTCAGTCCCAATTCTGTACCAGAAGGAATGGCCTCACAGGCACCACAGAGCGCCCACAGCAAACTACTTGCCCACCAGCACCAAGTGCTGCAAACCAACAGCTCAGACATACGCTCAATCACTTAATAAAGCAGATTTATTTCTTCTGCTCTCTGCAGTGAAAGATGTTCAGCAAACACTCCAGCAGAACACAGCTTCCCGCCTGTAAGAATTCTGCAGCTGCTGTTCACTCTTGAGTTACAGTTTGACCTACATCCAGCACTTAGGCTCCTCTAAATGTGTAACTGATCTCTGCATGTGCAGTTTTCAGTGAAAAGTCACAAGCAGCACATCAGCTTCCTCTTCCTCACTCGCATATTACTGGCACCTACAAGATTCCTTCCACACAGAACAATCTATTGCCTTGTCTTAAGTATATGACTCGCTCCCCACCGTGCTTCTGTAATAAAATGGGCTTGGAATTGTGACCTGTTACAAAAACCAATTACGAGAATTAAATTAAAATTAAATTCTCACTTTGCACTGCAAAGCTCTCTCCAAAGACTGCGCTGAAATGCTCACATGCACTCAACTGAACGAGATGCACGAGGATATGCTGCATTAGCTAAGCAATTTATAACAGCAGTGCTTTGCTAGCAGGCAGAGGCTGCCCAATGCTACGTATGAGTCTTCCCAGTACACATTTCACAGTTACACAGTGTGTTTTACACTGAGTTCACACACTAGCTCTGAACAGAGAGGGCCTCTTAACATCTCACCATAATTAATTTGAATTATCATCAGTTGAAGTTTATCTGAATCTTATTTTAAGCAAAAACTGGCTAATTTCTATCAACATAATTTCTATTTACAAGCCCTTCACTTTGATTATAGCAAGACTTTTGTCTTCTCGGTTGGCAAATAATAAGCAAAAACAACCCCAGATGAAATTGGGTGGACGTGCACTCCTAAGCAACACTGTCAAATGATTCAACTGGCAAAAATCCTTCATGAAAACATTAGAAAACCATGCTGGGGAGGAATAGAATGCGAATGTGAGTTAAGAAAGTCTGGAAAAAACAGATGCAATTCTTAAGACAAGAAGCAATTATGTTTAAAACTTCTGCATTCATTTAACTATGCAAATAGAGAACATAAGGGAGGTGGTGGAGTCACCATCCCTGGAGGTGTTTAAAATAGAATGGTTTAGGCTGGAAAGGGTCTCTAGAGGTCATCTGGTCCAACCTCCCTACACCAGCAGGGACAGATGTAGCACTTGAGGCTATGGTCTAGTGGTTAGGGAGATGATGGGATGAAGGATGATCCTAGAGGTCCTTTCCAACCATAATAATTCTGTAATTCTACAATAAACAGCTACCCTTGCTTTGTGGTACTGTAGGAAGTGTCCAAAGGATGTAACAGATCATAGACTGAGCGCATGTCAAGAACATCCTCAACAGAACAGGAACACTGTGTTAAGAATTGCTTTCCACTGTCCCATTTAAACTTCAGCTGGGGCCTGCATCCTACAAAACCCCACACTTCCAGGAAGAGACAGACTATTTGGATCTGAGGAGCAGCAACAGGTCAAACCTAGGAAGCACAGTGTCCAAGGAAAGGTGAAGAACTGAATGTCTCAACAAGCTAAAGCTGAAGGGGACAGGAAAATAAAAAGTTCACCCCTTCTCCTTATACACATAGATCAAGAGTAGCTTAGCTTATGGAAATGTCCTCCAGCCACAAGCTTTTAAGGCACCTAGGAAGGCTGCTGGAAGTGTTATGAATGATGAGGCTTCAACAAATACTGCATTTAGGCAGAGCACTGAACTAGATCACCTCTCGTGCTCATGATCTTCCCACCTATACCGGCATTTATCCAATATAACCAAAATCTGACCCTAAAACTAATGCCCTCTACAGCACAGAAGCCATGATTTCCAGAAAACAAAAGATCATCCCAACTTTCTAAATGCTAACACTCTCCCTCTTCCCATTCAGAGACTTTAAACGTTTGAACAGCTGACAGCTTCACTGTAATAACAGGAGAACTGGTACAGAAACCGAGTAGGGATTATTTCCAAGCAATACACTGGAGTAAAGCAGTACTCTTCTGCTGTACTGAGCTTAGTGAGTTGGAGAGCAAAACCATCATTAGAATCCAGTTAGTAATCTACAGATTTGCAACTTGCATAGAAAAGTTTTGGGCCATAAAGCAAAGCTTACAGCAAATTATTTAGCTAAGACACCGGGGCATTATCAGCCGAGTAACACAGTTGGTGAACAAAATGAGACTCACCTTCCTCAATTCAATTGTAACTTCATTTCTGTGTCTTCTCATAGTCTGTAAATGGAAAATAAAAAAAATATTAGTATGAAAAGAAAACAGTATTCTGGGGTTTGGAATCGGTGGTTTCTCGGTCAAAAGTGCAGTTATTCATTAAAAGATAAGGAAAACCCTGTGCATAATTTGTAACTCAATCTTTCCTAGCAAAATGCACAAGTTGTTTTTTTGTGTTTGGGTTTTTTTGTTTAGTTTTAGCTTATAAAAAGCTTTGTCGCAAAGCACAGCGAGTATCCCAAAGGCAAAAAAACTGCCTTCCCCGTGGAGTTTCACTGGAGGGACTCTCTAGGTTTTTAAGTGTGCTCCCCAAAAGAAGCAGAAAATACAGGTTAGATGGTCTCATTGTGATCACACAACCCAAACACATAACCTGTACCAGTTATCTGGCCAAAATCAACCAGGAGTGCCAGAAGATGGCTGAGCTCAACGCAAACAAGACATACTAGACTTGGGGCAAAAGGAAATGAAGAACTACAGTGGTACTGAGTTCACTTAGGATCTGTAGCCTAAACACTGTAAAGGAAAAAAACAGCCTATAAAAATCTCAGCTCCCTAGAGATATTGGGCACTCAGGGCACATTCCCTCCAAAACTCTCTTAGCTGAGAGATGAAAAGACTGAAAAGGAACAATTTCAGCCTACTGAAGGCAATCTCCCTAGGTTCATTTCACAATCAGTGGAAAAGACGTGTACCATCAGAATGCAATTCAGAGAAAATCAGGACTGGATGACTGCTGGCAGCCTAAAAAGATCACCCACACCAACTAAAATTAGCCTTTTAAAATACTTTCTATGTCCTATCCTTGCTACTGACCTTCTCTGCTGCTATCACATTCCTTTTGAGTTAGGGCAAATAACCTCCCTGAGCTCAAAAGTACCAGTGAAGATCAGCAGCACACAGAAAAGATCAGCACTCCCCATCAGCCACCTAAGGAAATACCAAACATGTTAAAGCTCAAAGACAGGTCAATGAAATGTGCAAGCTTCACACCGTGAATTTATGCAGGACATAGTTTCAGTGTTCAGAACACTGTCTTAGCTTCACTCCTCTTAACCAGTTTGCGTAACAGTATTCATTTAATTATCTTAGGTTGACTTGAGAGTGAGGAAGTCTTGTCTTCCTCTCCACTGCTTAACCAACTCACTCAAGCAAACACTGACACAATTCTCCTTTTCCATCTACAAGCATGAACTATCCACTTTAAACAAAGCAAGTCCTCATTACAGCAAGAGGATGCTAACACTGCAGCAGAACTACTACCAGAACCACACTTTCCCCCTGGACCCTTCATGATTTTGCTAAATATTTTAAACTCTAAACTTAACAGCTAAGCCTGCTGCAAAAGCTCAGTATGATAGGACTGGATTTTCTGGGGAATGGGAAGGCACTGGGTAGGTAGGGAACAGACAAACGAAGAACCTGAAAAGTCATTGCATGCAGCTAGCAAGACCAGTCATTCAAGTTTCTCATGCTATTAGAATTTTATGTTTGAATAATCTTAACTGAGACAAATTTAAGGGCACTAAATAGCCTAAAATTCTTTTTCAGCACTTCTTCCCATTACAACTCTGCACTTGTGCTGTTAAACCTCCTTTTCTGGATTGTTCTGAATGTCATAGGCACCAAAGTTCTTTACACTTTCCACTAGCAACACCACCTCACCTTCCTTTTATTCCTACTTATCTCACAATAAGAAGTACCCCATCATATGACAAATCCGTTGAGTGTCCATTAGCATTCTGTCCCTAAAATCCAGTCTTGTACGTGACAGATTTGAAGTCTCAGTGATTTAACTGATGCAAGGCACAATTCACTTGGAAATTTGCTCCCTAGTTACAGTTTACTCCTACATTTTTTTCATTTATCTATGTGAAAATACTCAACAGTCTTTTGCATTGAGCAGAAAAATCAGACCAAATGTGAGGGTCTTTAGGGGACAATCATAACATTTGGCACCTACCATTCTTCTGGAAGCAAGGCAGCTTTCAGAAAGACTATACACTGTGTTCCACAGCTCATCAGCTTAGTATTCTGGGTTTAGATAAATAACAGTGCAGTCCCAGGCAGGGCATTAGTATTAATTTCATCAATTTACTCTCAAACCTTCTCTAACAATGCTTTGACTAAAGACAGTTACTCAGAGTCATCCATCCGTAAAGACTCTACTGGGAAGACTCCAAGGTTCTTTTTAAAGTCAAATAATTCACTCAGATTTTCAATTAGGGTCTTATCTTTCTGTCGTACTTCCATTATTTCAGCCCCACTGATCCTACCCTATTACAACTCTGTCACAATATTTTATTTTTTTACTAGGATTTTTTTGTGTGTGTTCTTTTACCAAGCTGATCTTCAAAGTATTTGACTGCTCCCTTATGGTTTTACATTTACCATGCAAGAATCTCCCATCTTTTCCTCATTTAGAGAGCTACCACTCTTTAGAAGCATTCTTCAAAAAAGGTTATTAACTACACAGACATTTTTGCTGTCTAGTAGCATACATTTTCTGAGCTTTAATATTCTTCTTAAGGCAATCTCCCTAATACCTGGGTTTTACCCTTTTGGCTGTTCTTTGTATTTCCTTTTAAACTTATTATATGTAGTTTCTCTGAAGCAGCTCTGGTACATTTTTTTTTTTCCCCTCCCTCCTTTAAAATGCAGAATAGCCAGTACTCACCACTAAGTCCAGAGCTGCTTCTCCATTCAGAGCAAGCAGGCTGATAACTGGGGATATCACTTAGTCATAACTTCAAAGAACTGCTGAGTGTTATCTGGCTGAACTAAGGGCTCCCAGTCTTGCAGAGTTGCCTGCTTTCAAAATTCAGCTGTAGGCATCACCAGGATCATTGAAGAATCAATAACGCAGTATTAGGGCTAAAGTCTTCCACAAGTATATGGGACTGAAGTTCCCCAAAAGCCTGTGGTGCATTCTGGCAGTGTAACTTGGTTGCCATGGTCAGATCATGAACTGTGCTCTCAGCTAGATGTATGCTGACATAATGTCTACCCTGACACTTGATGTCCCCAACATATGAGATTACCAGTGTATATTGATATATTTAAGACCACAGATTCCACTTCACACTCACAGTTTAACTGCAACAACTGCCATGAAAAAACACACATATGCACTTGACATCGGCTGAATTTCTTAAGTTTTATGCCTGCTACACAACCGGGATTTGTTTGGACTGTTCCACATCTTGATTTTCTCCTCTACCACAGGAGCTGATACACTAATGATGGGCTGCTCTGGGATAGACCTCTGAATGCCTGCACTTTGGCTCTCCTCGCCTTGAGAGACCATACTCTTGAGATAAAAACACACTTCAGCCTCATCTGATTACAGGAAACGCAGGTATGCATACAGCACTGTACTCTATACTGGACTGTCCCACCTGACTTTTGCAAGCTTTATTTTAAAACTTGCCGACCAATTGGCACAATTTCTAATCTTATCTGTTGGCAGGGGGAAGGTTGGCAAAGCTCAAATTTTATCCCCCAAAAAAGTAGATTTAAAGTTACTCTATTTTTTATCCTGGCTTGGTATTTCTTACAAGGTAGGTATTTAAAGATTATGTTTCAGATGAAGCATTTTAGAAATACAGCAGATTATCAGCACCTTTCTACAGCCTCAGAAGAAGTAAATGTACTATCATCCAACAGTATATAAAAGAAGAGGACTTAAATACCACTGCAAGCTTCCCTTTAAGGAAGCATTACTACTTTAGGCAGAATATCACATACTTTCATACTCCCTGCAAGGCCCAGCGTGCAGGGAACTGATAGGCATTTACATGAGATTCATACAGTAGTAGAAAGTTTAAACATTATTCCCCAGCTAACACAGGTCAGCTAAAACAAGAGAGAAGGCACAAAATTATTCTACAACTTAACCCCACAGATTCATCACCAGCTTTCAGTCTGGGAGAAAACCCATCTGCTGAAGTCTATAAATGAAACACCTTGCAGCCTAGCGAGATGTTGCCATTGGATCTAACACAGCATTTGACCTCCACAGCATCTGACTACGGCCACTTCTCAAAGTGCTCAAGTAACTTCATGTTGCACTGAAACACATCTCAAAACTACCCCTCAAGACAAATCTGAACTATTTCACTAAAGAAAAAAATAAACTCAAATGAAAACAAAATAATAATAAAATAATCAGACTTCAAATCCCAGCAAGTAAGAACTCAGCATAGGTAAAATCCTACAAATCACAAAAATGATGCCAATCTGTTCCTTCAGCATCTGAACTGCAAGGCTCTTCCTAAACACAACAGCATTGATGCACCATACATGAGGTGCATGCACATAAAATTATCAGTCAGCACGTACTGTTAAGAAGCAAGAACGGACCACGCTTACCAAGTTGTGCTGCATCTCAACAGTTACACGTGACTCAAGTCAGACTTAAGTTCACAAGGCTTTCGTAACAAGATTTCTTCTCCCCAGTTCACCACCTACCAGTTTGACAGACTGACAACCACAGCATCACACCCAGTACTGTAAATCTTGATACGAATCAAAAGTTCAGCAGTATTTCTAATTTCCAGTGCCTCAGAATATTGGTATTTTATAAAATAAACCAGAAAAAAACCCAAAGATCTACTAAATGCTGTCAAAAAAAAGCGTTCTCACGTCAAACCTGAATTTCTGAATAGTCTTCCAAAGCCAGATAGTGTTACATGCCAAGAATTTCTCCCTAACACCTTCCACTTGAAAGAAAAATAAATTCCACATTCCCTCCAAGTATCAAGCTTGAAATTAATTTCATAAAGAAAAATCACTACACACGTTAGGGCTGTCATGTTAAGGGCTGCAAGGTAACCTTGTTTCAGAGTGATGGAAAACACAAAAATGTTAAACTGACAAAAGCCAAGAGATTTGAGACACGCTAGACCTTCAAAACAAAACAAGCCTCAAGTCAACGCCCAAAACAAGGCTTCAGAGAATGCCAGTCCCTGTGAAACTGCCTCTGACACACTGAACTGGGCAGAAGCGACACGGAATACAGCCATCTTCATCAGATCAGTGTTTCAGCTCTGGCATCTCTTCCAGCAAAAAGGTGACAAGAAACACAAATTTCACAGCCAACCTGTGGAGAAGGGAAACGTCTGATTTTTTAGTTGATAGCTGGTTTATAGCAGAACACAAAACTGCACACAACTCTTGGTATCAAAAAGCCATGGCTAAAGAGAACTCTGAAATTCCAAACTATCAGCATAACACCAACCCTTACTGACAGCCCATTCGAATAATTATTTTTAAGTGACTAAACATTGGGACCCTCTGGCTCATCCACGCATACTTCCCAAGCACTGCTTGTGAAACACTGTACAGAGGTGCACAAGATGCTCACTGGGTGTTAAAGAGCAAGGATCAGAGCTGTAATACTACCACTTGATGCCTTAAGATGGCCCGTGCACACCTTCCTGGCAAAGAAATCACTCTGAAGGTTTGAATAATACTGAGATTCTAAGGAGAGAATTAAGTGTAGAATACTTCTCTGACTTCTTGAGACTTCAACATAAAAAGTTTAACTGCATAACACAGTAAGCTGCTTGGAAAGGCAACTCATACAGCTTCTGTGAACAAGCAAACAAAAAAAGTTAGAAATCATGGAATTTGAAAACCAATCAGCTGTACCTGTATGATGTACACCATAACAACACAACATTCTCCAAACCCCTCTCTGCAAATAGGTTCTGGACTGTGGTTTTCCTCAGGAAAAGCAGAAGGAAAACAACATAAACCAAACAAATAAAAAACCCCAACAACACAGGAAAAAAAACCCAATGAAAAGAACAAACACAAAACACACAAACAAAACCAAAACACCACAAAAAAACCCCCATGGACTCCAAAACCAACACCCTATCGAATTTATACAAGACTACAAGAAGAAAATTCAAGCTCATTCAAAAGGACAAAATTCACATCACAGACAAAGCAGTGAGAACGGTCCTAGTTATGAAAGAATGATTTAAAACACTGGTTCTACTTCACGCAAGTTAGATCTCATTTACAATGAAATATTGAATTAGTCTGAGGGTTTCTGTCAATTTGAAATTTCTACTTCATATCTAAAAAAAAAATCAATCTTAATTGATTATAAGCACTTTAAAGTCCCTTAGGTATATCACTTTCAGAGACAAGAAATTCTGGACACTTGGATAAGTTACTTCACCTCCAGTTACAGCACAAAGCAGAAAACCAAAACTATTTAAATGTGTCAATGATACAAGTAGTAAGAAGCTCAAGTCATTAAGTTTCTTTTGTTACGCTGGGATAAAGCTTTCTTAATGAAATTAAAAGTTAAGTTTCCTGCACAAGGCTTTTTAGTTACATACATTCTCTGCACAGGAGTAAGAAATATCAAATGCTGCAGCAGTAAGTGGTATGAATTTTAAGCATTTTAACCATTTTCAGCTATACCAATTCTGTCAGAAGGAAAATTAAAGCATAACCATCATTTAATGACTAAAAATCTACCTACCATTGGAACAATGAGAACTGGACCTCAGCGTGCTGCTCACCCAGACCAGCCACCTCATTAAGTGGGATACCCGAGGGGTGTCATCTTTTCATCAACACATCTACACCACTTCCATTGCAACAGGAGCAAGTCCAGAAAACATCAGAGATGGAGAGGCAGGAAACAGATGTTTTTATGTCAGCCAGCACGTTAATACTGCCAGTGCAGCTGGCCTGCCAGCTGCCCCACAAGCAGCTAGCTGGCTACCTCTGCTCTCCAGCAAGGCTGACCAGCAAGCAGAAAGCTCCAGCTAGCCCAGCAAAGTGGGAAAGGCAGGCTCCTCTTGACAAGAACAGCACCACAGTTTTGGATGTGCTAGGGATACAGAAGATATGTTATCAGAACTTTGGCAAGATGTGCATTTAGCTGCTTTGAAAGTTCAGCTAAGTGGAAAAATGAGAACAAATCCACTGACTGATTCCAATTCCTCTGCATCTATAAACTTCATTAAAAGATAATTGGTCATTTAAACTCTTTAGTTCTGCATTTGCCCCTCGACATTACAGGAACCAGCAGATACATGCTTACAGGAAGAGCCACCCTGAATACATAGCTGGGACAGTAAAGTAGCTTGATTAAACACAGAGGGTACCCAAAAAGCTTAGCATTTGCAAGTCAGTTCCAGACTACTTCCACCTGCCTAACTGCAAGAAAAAAAACCCCAAACCTGGCCCAGTTCCAACAGCTGGATTGGATTTAACTAATACCTCCCCTCTTGCACATGAGCATACCCTAGAGTATAGTTTAAATATTTTACAACCTAGGTGTGGGTGCAATACAGTGAAAAGTGCTTGTATTGATGAAGTAAACACTGTTCTTCCCTAGAAAAGGCTTTGCTAGCCTTTTTTCCTCACACCTCTGGCACTTTTTAATGAACAAGAAATACTGCAATACACAGGAAAATGCCTCGGGAGATGGGCTGGTTTTGGGTAGGAAAAAATAATTCAATTTTTTTCCTGTACAATAGCTGCAATTAAGGTTGTCAGCTGCCTATGTTTGGTTAACATTAGAAGTTAAATATTCCACATTTACATAGGAATATAATTTGTTAGTGTGTCTAAAGTTGAGGCTTAGACTGATAACAGTGTTCCACTTGCTCTGGTATCCAGCCAAAACCAAAGAGACAAGGGACACTGCTAGAAGGTGATACTGCTGTTCCCACCTGTTCACACTTTCCAAGTGCCTATCGCTTACTCCGAGAACTGCAAGCAAATCACAATACATGAAAGAAAAATTCTGGGACTACTAAATCGAATTTCTGGCAAAGTGTCACGATGGTCTGACTGCAACTATGTAATGACAAGTGAAAGAACTAAACCTGCTGACACTGGGCGTGCTGGTCACCTCTATTTCTTTCAGACATGCAAAAAGATTTGACATCCATGCCAAACTAAACCAAGTTTAGTCAAAATTAATCCTTCCTTCTAGGTTTATTCCTTTTGTTACCAGCAGTATGGATTATTACTGAGCCTTTTCACCCCTGCTGTATGTTCCAGGCAGACTCTTCTTCCCCAAACCCAATTTTGAGATTTGCCTAATTACCAAATACTCCCGTAAAGCTCCAAACTGCCCTTCCAAGAAAAACAGTGATGTCCTTTTTTTTTTTTTCAGTCATATAGACTACAAAGTTAAAACAACTTCACCTCTGGCTTTGTTATCATAGCTCCATATTAAATTATGCTGACCCAGTTAGAAATGCAGGCAGGGGGCACAGATTCCACAGTACAAGCAACAGATCTACCCAAGCAGCCAAATTCACTTACAATGTGCCTGTACCCTGACCTGAGACTCCAAGAGAGTTTTATTTCATTTGATTACTGTTTGACCTGAAAAGTATTTGCTCCTCTCTTAGGGAAACATTCTATTATTTTGCAGACAGTATTAGAACTTGCTTCAGATTCTCTCTGTGCTGCAGAACCTTAAAACTATCAGGTTTCCTTTTGGCTTGTAACCTTTAATGCAGTACTAGGTACTTTAGGAGCAGAGTGCAGTAGTTACACTACTGTATTTTATGCCATAATCTGTCTGGGACTTGTGTTCCTCCTGGTTAACAAGGTCACTGAGAGAAAACTAGCTCTTCTGCAGTTGGAGCTGCCATGCTATGTTGTTTTCTTTTTTTTAATCCCCAGTTTGGGGCCTCCAAAATGAATATCAGCTGCTTTTTGTTAGCCAGTCTGTGGCAAGATAATTCAAGTATCTGAACCTGGCTAGTCTCAGCAAACTGGAAGCATGATATATATCCACTGTGACTCTTTCACTTAGTGATGGGTAATGACTCACTCAAGTCAGATGTGCATACCAATACAGAAAGCCACAAGCCTCCAATTATTGTTGCTCGTGGTGCTGACTCACCTGAAAGCCCTATGGACACAGACAAAGCTGCCCATCCACATTACTTACTTCTACTGTTCTAAACTATCTCGTCAGGAAAGCAATCGCTAAGTTTATTTCTTACCAGTTCTTTTGTAAGCATATTCTTTGAGGTTCTGATATCCTCTCTGCATTTGTTTAACCTGCATACTGAGCTACTACCAGCAAAGCAGCGAGATGCGAGCACTCATGTTTTAATTGCCATACACCAATTACCCAGTTTAAAAATACAGACATAGCAAACAATCCTCAGGAGACTGGACCTGAAGTAATTTAGTTGGTTGCATTCAACACAAATTGCACCAATACTGAAGGACAAAAAGTAGTTCAGAAGACAATCAAGATATTATCTACTGTTTTGATACCGTATAAAAGAAGAGCTGGAATTTTCTACTCAACATCAAAACTCAACTGGGAAATGAAGACAGAACGTAGTAGGAGTTGCAGTTACTGATGATGTGAATCAAGGGCATTATACCTAGTGAAAAGTTTTACAGCATCTCCATCCAGATGTAGATATTAACACTGTTAATCACACCTTTACTGCCATCAGACCCAAGCCCACAACTGAGCCTTCTGAACTCCACCTGAAGTTTCCAGGTAATCCCACAGCACCCCATGCCAACTCATCACTGCTCAACGGCTGCTTTACGCAGACCAACGGACAGGCAACAAAGATCATCAATTAATTCAAAGTATTTTGTCTTGCAATCCTAACAGGGCAAGGAACCTGCAGTGTTCCAAAGAGCGGTGGCAACGCAGCCACTGCTGTCTCCACTTGGACGAGAGCCCACACCTTGAAAAACTTAACTATGGAGTGAAGATTAAGGCTTCTTGACACTCTCTAAACACATAAGGATTTGAAATTTGGTAGTTCTATGTTACAGGAATCTGCTGTTGCCAGTTCATAAATTTCTACTCAGATGTGTGAACACTAAAAAAGTGTTTGTCTTTTCCCTGTATTGCATGAGCAGTGGAGCAGATGTTTTAGAATCTCCTAGAAACAGAAGTTTATCCTCTCCTTGAGGGAGAACAAGCAAAGCACCCACATGAAATCATGTGTCCTCTCCTAGAATGTCTAAGCAAGTGTCCCTCCCCTCCTTGGCAAGGGAATGGGAGGTGCAGTAACCTGTCCACTCAAGCAGAACAGATGATTGCCACCACAGAGTGTAGGAGTCCCTTTCCTCTTCTGTAGTCTAGAAGCCCCTAATTCAGAGGTATAGATTCATTTTTTTTCTAACCAGTGTTACCAGAAACCAAATCTACCACTTTTAATGCCATACTTCACAGCCAAAATACCATCTTCACTTGTGTACAGGACATGAAAGCAGAAACATCAGAGCAAAATTAAAATGACTGTTCATGGTAACTAGGTGCAAAACACCAGGCTAAAATTTAAATTTTTAGAGCTTTTATAAAATTTTAGGCAACCATTTTCAAGAATCTAATTACAAAATGAAGCATTTGGTCAGAAAAGCCTCACAGGCTTCTGGGGCAAATGCCACGGAAGACCAGACATTCTTAAGCATGCCAAATATTTATACTAGTTTCCCCTAGGAAGAATAAAAAAAAAAATGCAAGAAAAAAAGAAAGCCTACCAGGCTAAATATTAGCCAGATACCTTTTTGTGCAATCTGTGTTTGAACAAAGACACTCCCTTTCCAGATACTTAAGCAGTCTTCAACTGCAATATCAAAGCACCTCAGACAATCATTCTATGATTCTGATGTATTTATAAAGCAGCTCCCTGTGAAGGGATGAAAAAAAGTCCTATTATTCCATCTATAAAATGGGAAACAATAATTGCATTTTGCATACATTCACAGGGTGTCATGAAAAAAGGAAAAATAAGCAAGTCCCTAGAGAGCTAGTCTGTATTCAACCCCAGTAAGCTTTTTTGGGTGTAATATTACATGGCTCAGATAAAATCAGATGGGGTTTTTCCTATTTTTTACAAGATATAATCAAAAGGCAAAAAATAAAAAGATTAAACATGTGCTAGCTGCCTAATTAAATCTATGAAGATATTCTGCTCAAGATGCAAGAGAAAACAACAAACCCAGCTGACAACCCAGGAAGAGCATGAAGCGGGAATTAGATGAATTGAAAATTAGAAAACACATTCCAGCAACATCTCACGATCTTTCATGAACCCCGTCAGCAACCGTTCTGGTTTAATCACTTCAGGATCATGAATTCTAGATGCTTCTACCTCACTTCTTAATATGAGATAAGCCCTGATTACAAGTTGATACCCAAAATGTTCGAGTGGCAGAATACTTCTCTCTTTGAGGATACCTTCAGTTGCTCAAAACTTCAGTTTTTAAAATGGATATTGGCTAGCCCACCAAAAATGGTCTGGTTTGGATGGACAACAACTTGAGCATTGATTAAAATACATCTCCATCAAGGCTGCTTTGGATGGCCAAGAATTTGATTAAAATACATCTCCATCAAGGCTAACAAGTCAAACTATGAGGAAGCCATTTCTCCAAGGTGATTTTGCAAGCCACCTATGCCATCACTACCTCCAAAGTCCACCTGTTATAGAATCTGACAATGACCAAGGTTAAAAATGCACAAGAAGAGATCCTGAGCTGGTCAGACATGACAGAATAGGAGGGAAGAGAGTCATTCAGTAATAGGTGTTTGGATGGTGAAGATAGTAAGCTTGTCTCCCATTCCTATTTTGTACTTGCTGTATTTATTTGAACACATACAAAAAAAAAAAAACCCAAACAGGTTTAAAACTGGCTGTAACATTTTCCTCATCTGAAAGGATACAAGTGTCACTTGACCCAGAAGAAACAACACAGAGCTTCCCCAGCAGACTTAATGGTGTCATTTTGACTGCCAAGGGATAAGGATACAACAGTTAAATTAGTCAAGGTATACCTTCTCCCATTCCAACTGACCTCTTTGGACTGGACTTCTCTTAGACATGAAGGGCTGGCTCAGGAAGCTAAGGGAGCTGAAGATTAAAGAAACATGAAAAGCTTTACAACTAGTTTACTCCAAGACACCCAGAGTTCTGGCCCAGGAATAACTTTTTGGAAGAAAGTAGCTCTTTTGACTACCCACTTCAAGTTTTGTGAACTGGAACACAAAGCCCACAGCTTCTGCTATTACACAAGTAATGAGGAATACCAGTTCAGTATCAGAGCTTCACAGTGCTGGCTAGTTTGGAAACAACTCTGTTCCTGGGAAAATACTCTACATTTCTTTTTCATTGCAAGTCAGTTAACTTGGCAATTTGTCTTTGCTACTTGGTGACACGCCCCAGCAGCTTCAACCAGTTCACTGCCTCTTCTAGCCTAATCTCATCAATTAGATGTCTCATTCCCCTTCCAGTCCCACAATAAACACAAATCTGATCACTCACTTGTAGCACGTACATCCTCCTAATCACTGCTTTTTCAGGTAGCACAGTGTTAAGAGGACAAAACATCCCACCGGAATCTGTGCTGGAAATGCACAAATATTATGAAAGCCTCAAAGAATTTATGTAAAAATAGTTAAAGAACTCTTAAAACCAGTATGACAGTTACACTGCTATCAACTTTGACCAGACTTGGATAGTTTACAAGTTAAAAATCAATCCTTTAATAGAAGCAGCTTTAGAGGTACCAGTGCAACTTCTCTAGTGTCAGAAATACACAAGAACAAACCAACCAAATTCTGGAATTACAGGAAGATTAGTGAAAGCTTGGTACATCACAACAACAAACAACAATAATTGGGTCTTGATACAGCAAGCACAGATCTCAATCAGCTTATGAAGATTATGTTCATCAGGAGATGCCATCTCCAAATTGTTTTCTGCACAGGTATTTCTGAACCAAAGAGTGACTTCCTAAAGTATCTGTGTCTTTCTGTTTTAAAAAGTGTTTTATTGATTTTGAACCTCACCAGGAAAATGTAAGAGAGTATATCTAAAAGGACTTACGTGCTTGTTTTCTGCTAAGTCACAAGCATTTCACAGCATTGTACTATTAACTGGCAGACTATACAAAGTTTGGAGAGCTCTGTAGCAATACCGACCAAAGAGGCTTCTCACATTGCCATGCAATTCTTTCCAGGGCACAAACATGTACACCTGTATTCTCCCAACAGTATATATACTGGCCTGAAAGGGCAATAAAGCTGCTGCTGGCATCAGAGCTTAGAAACCCTGCATGAGAGTATTGTATCATATTAAATCCAGTTCCCAACAGGAAGCTCCCTGACACCTGCATTTTCACTTAAACTACTGAGATGCACCAAGCCACTGAGGCTATCAAAGTCCACAGGACCTTAAGCCAACTTAAGTCAGTTGTTACAGCTGTCCTCCCTCCCAGCCCTTCTTTTGCCAGTACCTACTCCCGTGCCAGCAAAGGGAAAGGTAGAATGCTGATCGATCTGTAAAATCCAGGTCCTGAAGAAACTGTGTTGTTGCAAAGCAGCTGGGAGGAACAGGCTTTCTGGGATTGTGACAAGACTTGTTTCACATAGTTTTGAGCAGAGTGCAGGGAAAACAGCAAAACTACTAGTCAGTGCAAGAACAGCATCAAGAAATGCACTGGTAGCAGAACGTCTGCTCGTTCGTCAACAGTGCCCAGCTATGGTACCTCCACCTTTCTCAGATGCCCAGCACCAGTGACTGGGCCTTGCCAAATTATATTTCTCTGCTTGCAAAATCGTATCATGGCAGTGTGTCAGAAAAATGTGAATAAAATCAAGCATCCTCAAGAACTAGATCCACACTGTTAGCAAAGGAGCAACAGTAAATACACTGAAGCTGCCAGAGCTGATGATGGAGATCTGGGCTAAGCCCAGTTTCTTCCTCTGGCTCATCTGGGGTCAGGATGCTGAAGGTACAGAATAAAAATGGATTCTTCAAAGTGCCTGGACCCAAAGCTGATACAGACCAAAAGGGGATACAATTTCCAAAAACCCCTGTAACTGGGGAAAAGACATCAGTGGCCAGGGCTTCTGAAGCTTAAAATCAAATACAGCATGTGTAGGTGAAAGGTGGCAGAGTGGCTACATTCCCTCTTGGCAAATCGCCTTCAACTGCTTTCAGGAGATTAATCCCATGGCCTAATGGAGAGAAGTTCAAGGACTTGGGTTCTTCTGACTTATGATTAGGGGTATGACAAGTATATAAAAAGAAAATTTTAATCCCAGTCATTAAAGTGCTTTTACAGAAAGTTATGATATAGCATGCTAACTCCTCACTAGAAATTTGTCTTTTTATTTTAAGCTGAGTGCCCATAGAGCTTTACTTTTGATCCAGCATGCATTTTGCTAATTACCTGACCACACAGTCTCCTTGCATCACGCATAAAAATAACTGTAAGTCATGCAGACAGCCCTATAAATTGTAACATCTCCATTCATAAAGAATTTTTCTTCAGTTTTATTCAGGGATGCTGCCTAATCCTGACAAAAAGGAATGGGTTGAAGTGTTTGATCTGTCACCTTAAACATCAGAACACGAGCCAACATATGGGAGCCTGCTATTGTCATGAAGAATAAGTAACACTTCTAGGCCAAGTAATTGGAGGAAGGACGTTACTAGGCACAGAATGAAGCTGAAAAACTGTGAACAGAAAAATCAGAAGGTTCAAATTAGGCTTTGCAAAAACTAGGCTAGCTTAGATATGAATAAAAACAAATAAATGCAGCAGTTATGAGGCATATTACAAATTAAGTGATTGTTTAATCTTCTGTAAAATCTCAACTGTATTGGAATAATCAGTGCTGTACATTTAGAAGAAACCCACTGAGACTGAAGACTACACGCCTACAGTCAACACAGGAAAGGTTTCTCTTCATATGTGGGACAATTTAGAAAGCCCTTTCACAGCTCTGGAGAATATAAAGTTGAGAAGGTTGTGAGGAGAAACTGTTCTGGCAGTTGTTTGTCCAGATGAAGCCACTAGTGTCTTGGCTCCTTATTGCTCAGCTCTGCAGGTTCAGGTTAGCTCTGTCTGCTGCTAATCACATGTCAGTACCTATAAAAATAGAAGAGTCTCACTAATAAAAAGCAGGGACATAAACTCATCTTAAGTAACACTTCATTTCTGGCATTTCATTTTGCTATTATGCCTTTTGGAAGTAAGGATACCTCAAAAATCAGAATTCTAGTTCTACCTACACCACTCCACCTCCTTAACAGAGGAGGTCAGCAAAAAGCAATGAAACATCCACTCCCCCAAATCCAGAACTAGGAAAAATGAACCTGTGCAGGTCAAGGGTTCAGAAGCTTTGACTTCTGCTCAGCAGATCTGATTCTTAGCTCTTAGAAAAGGAGCATAGTGAGTTGTGTGGGGTACTGAGGTCTGTCTTAATATAAAAGTACTTACTCATTTTGTTTCCCTTAAAGTTGCAATAACGAAAAGCAAAGGCAATTATATGGCCTAGCAAACCCAGTAATAAAATATGAGTTAACTACAAATTAAAGGAGTAAGCATTTTGGTGTGCCAGAAGAGTCTGTACCCAGAGGGGATCAAGAACAACTCATGAGTATTTATTAGAAGGCAAAGGAACATTATTACAGAATGTATTCAAGCCTGATGAGTTCAAAGGCAGTGACTGTCTCCAGGCAGAAGGTGACTCAAATGCCACTGGTTTCCAACTGAACTTGAGAGTGTACAGGTTTGGGTATTTTAGATTTTTCCAAAGGATGCAATCTAGATATCAGACCAAGACTTATTACTCCATCATCCTAACCATTTGTTTTCTCTCTGGTGGAATTTGAGAAAAAGTGTAGGTGCAGATCAAGGCCCGTGAAAATATTGATGCTTCCTGGTTTCCAAAGTACAGAAAATTGGAGGCAGGCTCTTTATGTAGAACTCCTTATTGCAGCACGGGGACCAAACCAAGTGTATTTAACTGCTGACAGCTGGGAAATTACACAGAATATTTGATTTAGAAAAGAAACATTTTGTGAACAACTGATAAGTTTCAGTAAATACAGACAAAGTGTCCAATCAGCAGGTCAGTCTAGAAGCGTGGTAAGTAATGGCACTTCCATAGCACTGCTGCACTCGTTCATTCTCCACTATAAACTTAAGTCTCTAGAAGTAAACCAACATAAGTTAGCTCGGATAAACTTTACCTACAAGCGTCCAGCTAACACAAACTTTCCAATAAGTGCTATGAGGAAAGAATATTGAAAAAGGAGGTGTGGTAGAAAATTTCAGACACTTAATACAAATCAGTTGTTTTGAAAGATGCCGCCACACTCCTCATGTTTTATAGTCCTCTAAATTAACCTACATTTCATTTTAGCCTATCTCCACAGGTATACAACTTTTACATACTTCTGTGTTCCATCTGCTTGTTGTCCCCAAAAGAAAGATGCTTCTTCGATTTAAATTCTTTCCAAAAGCATGGATGAAAGCTTTAACCACATTAATGCTGTTGGAGCAATCTATTAATCTTAGGCTCAGCCACAAAAGGAAGCCAGTCAGCACACTGGAAGATAACCCTAGAGGATACACTTCTCTGTAACAGCAAACACCCTATTCCAAAATAATTACTCCCCTACAGGAGGAAATGAGAGCTAAGCTACCTTAGCTGGTCTGGCATAACTAATTTCAGTAAAGCTTAGGCAGTCAATTCCCTTCTTCCCCCCACAGAGGCAGACATTTAATTCCCCTAGTCTCAGGCACGCTATAATATAAGCAAGTATGGATGACAGATCAGTTCACACTAGGCACGAACATACCTAACCTTTCCCTGTTTAGAGTTCTGATGGATTCAGGCCAGTGACTGAGAAAGCAGCAGCAAAGCCAGTAACCAATACGGGGAGATGAGCCAAGGGCAAAATGAATGAGGAGCAGCAGGAAGAGTCTCACTGGATGAGAAGGGGAACAAAAAACCCACCACGCCCCCTCCTTACCCTGAAAAGCAACTGCTAAGCAGAAGGAAAGGCAATTTTTAGTTACTTTCTAACATTTCAACACTCCTGGCTAACATTAGTAAGTTACCATGCTCTTTACATACAATATCTTCAGTGAGAAACATCCACTGTCACCACGTTAAACAAAAATTAAGATATAAACTAGTTTACACCTTGAATGTCATCTTAAAGACACTGCTGCTACTAAGCCTGACCTGCATAAAATTGTCTCCACCCAAACAATAGCAGCAGAGGTGATATGAATTCTGCTAAAATACAACCCGTGCTTTAAACACCAGCCCTACCGATTACAGGAGTGAATTTACGTGATAAAAATCAACAGCAAGCGTGGAAAACACCCTCAGGTGAAGTCAAAGTAATCTGACACATATTTAGGTTTTCACTCTAGTGAACCCTAATCCGATTTCAATCCTAGTCTGATTTCAGAACAACTCCCTCCCTCTTCCTTCCTTCTTACAGAAACTTAATCACAATATTTGGGATTTCCCCCTCTTTTCAACTGCGATTAGAATTGAAGATGTCCGTGGTAATGGCACGTAAGATTCAGAAGACCTTCGGAATATCTCCAGGGAAGAAGCTTCTAATCACCACGCGTCTCTCAAAATCGGGGGAGTAAAATACGACCCCATCAGCCTTAGTAAGCACCACGCTCCTTCCCGATTAAGGCGCCCGGCAGACGGTTACTTATGTGCCTACCAGCATTAAAAAGAAATAGATTTAAAAAATTAGCTTGATTTAAGGCAGCACTGGGAGTAAAATCGGTCAGCACTCTACAGCACCCTGCAAAAAGGCAACGGAGCGTGGGAGCGGCCCCTGCCACCAGCACAGGCCTCCGTGAGCGGCAGCGGCACCGGGGGGCCAGGGCAGCCCCTCGTCCCGGCGGAAGGGCTATTACCGCCCGGAGGAGCTGGCACAAAAAGCAGCCGGCACCATTGTCCACCCCATCCGAGCCCCGACCCCGCCGAGCAGGGGGGGAGGGGGGCCGCGGGGAGAGTGGGGGAGCGGGGGGGGGTTTGGGGAGGTGGGGACACTGGGGGCACTGGGGATACTGGGAGGGGTTG
>JANHFX010028972.1:0-20637 GCA_027560015.1 Chloroceryle amazona | reverse complement strand
CCAGAATGGATGGGATCCCCCTCCCCATCCCTCCGGCTCTCATCGCTTAGAAATACAAACAGAGGTGGCGAGAGGCTGACGAGTGAGACTGTAAAGCAAAATAAAGTCTTTAACTTCCCCAGCCCTAACAAAGAGACGATTATACTGATTTGCATCTCCGCAACAGATGCTTCCAGGCACCTTAATCAGAATGCTTCGTAACTGAATGCCTCTTAATTTTTATCAAGCGTGTCTTTATTATTTAGATACTGGATTCTCCTCAGCCTTCCCAAAGAGGAGCAATTCCTCATTCCACACCACTCTTAAGTCTTTTTCAATTATTTTACTTTTTTCCTACTGGCTTCATTCTTGGATTGCTCTGAAGAGTGATCTTGAAATAAACTGAATACTGCATAACTGGATACTTTTTGCTTTAACTAAAGCTCAGTTTACATTTTTTGTTACCACCAGAGTTTCTTTGCAAGTATGCTTTGAGGATTAAGTTTTACTCCTCAGAAGCACATGCTTATGGTAATCTTCAGGATTTATAAAGATTAATTTAATCAGTAATCTAATTGCTGTTGTGGTGAAATGGAGGCAAGAACGTTACGATTTGGTCAGTGTCAAATAGCATGTGATGACAGAACCCAAATTAGCTCCACCAACACTACAGTCACAAAGCATTGTCCCATACAATTACTCATTTAAAAGCCATGCTATTCTATGCCTTACCAGTCGTAATTGCCTAAATGGCTCTGTACCGGTAACGTACTTTCACAAAAATGGGTTGTTTTCTACTTTCCAAGAGCTCTGAACTCGAGAAAAATGTCAGGTTCAATGCACTTCTTCAAGATTTCCTAGCCACGCTGTGTAAATACATCGGTATCTTTCTGTCTGAGCTGTATCCAGACTTGTGCTTTGTATTGCGTATTCATACTTGTGCATGAATACACAATACAAAGCGTGTATTGTATACTTGTGTATTAATTTTCATAGCTATATAGTATGCAATTCTAATTTATTGACAACAAAATGTATACATTCTTTTCAAGGATCTTTAATGATACCATTTATAATACATAAAACCTGCTTTTAGAATATATATTTTAATTAGTAAGCCATTTGTCTTTAGAATACTCCCACTGTGCTATGGTCTAAATTCATTCTGTGCTATGGTCTAAATTCATTCCAGCTTCAGTTTCTATGTCACTGGATAAAATAGGTCTGTTTTCCTGAAAAGAAAGATTACATTAGTTGCAGAAAAGGTGCAAAAGAGCTTTATTATTTTACTGAGATGAAGATAGACAATTAAATGCCATAATCCTATGAATAACCAAATGGAACTTTGAGTGAAATAATAAATCTCTCCCTTAGAAAGAATACACATCTGAATCACAGCCAGAATACTTAATGGTTTGAGGGGTATATTAAGCCCTTTATCTGAGTTTCTCTGCATTTCCACCACTATTTCTGCCAACAACAGAGTGCCAGGCATATGCAGCTCTCATCACAATGTCTGTTCCAACCTGCTGCCTGTACCTGTTTTCAAGACCCTTCTGGCTTTTTTTGTGGCCCAACAGTTACACAAAACACCAAGTCAATTCATTCTGAAAAGAAACAAATAGAAAAAACAAGGTTTTAAAATCTGATTCTGTTCCCCAAGCTAGGTTACCCCTCAGTGCTGCAGTTCTGAAACCAGCACTGACCAACACACAAGCAACGGGAGCAGAGCTACAGCCATGCCGGAGGAACGTGTTAGCCTGCATCCTCGGACCTAGTACAGGTACAGTGTCAGGAGGGAGACTGGGAACTGGTGTGACACAGGCCACATACTAAGTGACCATGATAATTGCAAAGAGATGTACTGAGATAATACTGTCATCAGTTACTGATTTTACTCTTATTGATGTTTTTGTGACTAGTAATTAGCAAAAGTAACAAATCATCCACAAACAAAAGGCAGGCAAGTTCTTCACACATAGCATATGCCATACATTAATGTTTCTGCAATGCCAGGTCACATTATCAAAAGAAAATAGTTCACCTTATATTACTTCCACAGATTTTAACAGCTCCTCGATTATTTTAGGGTTTCAGGCATTCTTACCACATTAACCTTAAATATTGTAAATGCACAAACAGTATGCAATACATTTTTCTTTTTACTGTGTTTGTATTTCTGTGCATAGATGCACACATCACTTACTGCCTTTTAGTCTTGTGTTTATGGCATACTTTTTGCCCTTAGCAATCCATTTCAAATAGTCCTCTAAGAGGAGAGCTACAAAGAATCAGAATTTTTTTTCCATGTCCCCAGCAGCCACAGCAGCCCAGTGATGTTTCAGAAGCAATATTTTCAGTAAGAAGTTTCCTTTGTATTTCATAAAACATTCTCAGGAACATAGTGTGGAACCTACAGCTTCTGCCTGCTTCATTATTTTTGGTCTGCGCCTTTTCATTATAAGTTCTTCTATTTGGATTGGGAATTAAAATGGAGTTGTAAGCTTCTTTAAAAATAGAAATTCTTGATAAATAAATACATAACAACAGTAATCTCTGTCATATGACCATGTTCTTAAAGCTCAATTCTACACACAGTCCATTTCTGAAAGATAGTACATCTGGACTCTGGGGAAAAAAACAGCAGGTTTTTTTCCAGTCATCTGATCTCATACCAAATCCACAGCCTGGAAGACAGTGAGAAGGGCACTGTTTGGGGGAGAGACAGAACTCCAGAAGGGATATTTTGTTGGTTTTCTGTCCCAGTGACAGCTTAGGCCAAGCTGGTTGCGACTGTGAAAGCTGCACATGCTGCTAGATGGAGAGTAGCACCATAGTGGAGCAGCCCTTCTGTTTTGGTTAGGATGGAGTAACACTCACTGCAGAATTAAGAACGGTCCATAATCTTAATTAGAAATTCAGCTAACATTTTCAAAGAAACACAGAACTCTCATTGCCCTCCTGCAGAGCGTTTGATAGCTCCACTAATTGGGACTACTAGGCAGTGTCAAGTTGTTCTTCAAGTCAGCAGAGTTCCAAGAGCTTTACATCAAATGCAGAGGGCTCTGGAGACTCCTGGTCTGACAGCCTCTATGGAAATAGTTTCAACCAGTCAGGGAAAGGAAGTATGAAAAAATCATCCTGAACTAGAAACACCACCACCCCACCCCCCTCCAGATATTCTGAAATTTCCTTTCAAACAGATATAAGAAGTCAACACTTTCTGCAAAAACACAAATTCTGCAATTTTTATTTTGGGACCTCTGAAACAACTGACAAAATATTTTGACAGCGTCAGAATGCTTAGTTTTGGCTTATGGTTTTCCTCTTATTACTCTAGTTTCAACCACAAATAAAATATTTAGATAGCTTTCTCTTCAAGACATAAATGAAACTGATACCTTCCTACAAAAAGTTATGTTTTATCAAATTCATGTTTTGATATAAATTTGCTCCAGCAGAAAGCTCTTTACCAGATCTTCCAGGAAACTGAAAAATCACTAACATCTGTTGGCCTTTGAAACACTGAAGATCTCACAGCCTCAGATTTCTCATCACAAAATACTTTAAAGGAAATCATTCAAGAACGAAGTCCTCTGTAAATATTATGTTGTTCAATTGATTGAATAAAGTCCTTTTAATAGAACTTCAGATTTAAAAAAAATAATACATTGGCATAGAACTATAAAAAAATCCACTTTACCTTATAATTTATGATAAGCTTTAATTAGTTAAGATAAATGCAGCTTCTGTCTTATGCTTTTTCACTGACCCAAAGTTCTCCTGGAAACCTGGAGCTCTTATTACATTTCTTTACTTAGTTTTCCTTTCTTTAGCTTCCTACACACAAGCATAATGCTACTATGCTTTGATTTGCCAATATCACAAAGAAATATTTCTTACAAAAACACTACAGCAGAATTAGAAACAAAATAGTTTACTTATTATACTATTCAGAGGCTTTCCCAAAGTTTCAAGTCACATATCTCAAATTTAAAACCATTTGACTTGCTGTTGAAGGACGGTTCTCTAAACAATGTTCCATATCAATATTTTGCACTAAGAGATAATGCTCACAGTACTAGAAAATAAAATGTAATAGCTCCTTGAAATTTAATCAAAATCAGGAGAGACTACTATTAGTATTTGCTAACAGAAAAAAAAAGCATCTTTTCTTACAGTACCATTAATGTGAGGCAAAATTTAGAAGACATAGCAACCAAATCTTAATAAACATAAATAATGCATAAACTATCCTTACTATGGGAGAGCTAGGAAATCCATTACTAGTTCTTCCTCACACTTTAAAAGCAGACATTAAAAGCACATATGCAAGTTTGCAAGCACAGCAGTTCACAAGATTAATTGTTGAAATGGAAAAACACATGCATTGCATCAAATCCCACATAGCCCAGAATCCTAGAAACAAGCCCTGAAGGCAAAGGAGAGGAAGAGGAAAACTACGGGGAAATTGAAGCATAACCAAACACACAGCATTACAGCAGAACTGAGAGCAAGAAAGAAAGGCTGTATTTAGGAGAGGGAAGCTGGAAGAAGGTAACAAGGACCCACCACTGCACAGTACTCCTGTAATTCCTGCAGCATAACAGTCCTCCCTCCTCTATAAGGTACCAAAGAGAAATGCTCTTACCACCACCAGGCCTTTTATACAACATCCCTACATTGGTATTAGCAGCTCAATTAAGTATCACAGCTATTTTAATTACCACGGCTGAGATGGATTTACTGTCTCTAACCACAACTGCAGTGCCTGAGCTTGGGATCCTCCTTCCTGTTTAAATGGAGTAGGGAAGGCTTGTGGGGATGCTGTGAAAATAAAAGGGAAAAAGATGGGGGGGGGGGAATTGTGCAAGGCAATTCAAGTATTTTTGCATTTTGATGGTTCCTCAGATGCTCACTAATTGTTATTCCTACAGAAAATTCTTATTCTAGACCATGTTTCTGGGCATCTTAATGGTATTTTGAGTGTGGGTATTTACTGTCTTGCTGCTGGGCTGTAGAAAACGATCAGATTGGTTCACAAGGCATGTCAGAATCCCTGACCAGCCTCAGAGCTGCATATTCTCGTCAGGAGATGCTTACAGTCATGAGTCATCTTCCAGTGAGCAAATGAACTCTGTCCCACTCTGCCTTCCAAGGGAGCCGGAGGTCCTTGATGGTAAGCCCTGTTCCCTGGTGCAGGGCCTGGAGCCAGGGCAGAGCCCCTCAGCAGCTTGGGGGGTGCTTGCTGTGCTCAGGGCTGTACTCACCACTTCCTCCCTCAGCATGTGGTTAGCTGATGAAGAGGGTGTGGTCAGGTTCAGAGCTACCAGCTGACATTTCATTACCGCTTACTTTGGGTTGTGGTTGTCAGCTTTTCCTTTGAATCACAAGGACTAGAAGCACATTCTTTTATAATGGAAGCCCTCCCTTCTGATAAAATCTCATTATCCAAAAAAAATAAGGATGATAAATCCAAGTCTACAAAGTTCATGTGTCTTCTGATAGCTCAAAGCTCCTCAATGTCCTGCTTGGAGACTCTGACACCCCATCGGTGTTAGTAAGCCCTTCGCACATCTTACTGTGGTTGGCTCCATACGGAATCAACAGGAGCAGATCTGAAGAGCATCATCAGTGTGTCTCTACTGCAACATCTTTTTGGTCTGACCCAACTCAACTGCCATGATCCTACCTTACTCCCAGCTGTATTTCTCCCAAGGGACAAGAACCATCACTGGCAGTCTGAAGACTCCACATTTCAAGTAATTCCCTGGGGAAAGTTAGGGCTTCAGCTATGTTACTGTTTCATAAACCTGAGAGAGGATAAAGTTTATTTTAAAGCAGATAGGGTGACAAATTACAGGGCTAAGCTGCAAGGGAGACAGAAGGTAGGCATTAAGTCCTGCTCTAACTGTACAGATAGGACTGCAACTGGAGCAGATGACTGGAAAAAAATGTGAAACTACCATCAGCTCAGTTTTATAAGGACAGTTTAGGTATATTTGACCCTGTTTTAAGACAGAGAACTGAATGACATCTCTTCATCATTGTCTTCTGGGCTTTTATCAGCCAAGCTTAGAGTTTCCTCTCAAAGTAATGGCTTACAGATTGAATATTTTAAGACTAAAGTGAAACTTTAGAGTGCTAAATTACAGTGTTATGAAATGCTTTTAGCATAAGTATGGGAACACCATTAATGGGAGCATAAATATTCTTAAGTAGGAATATGCATATTACAAAAAACTTGCATATTTAAGCAAAATCCAAAGCAAACATGAGGTAGGTAGTTATTTTAGTTGCCTTTTCTGATAGATTACAGCTAAGTTTGTCTCTTGCTTTTATAGTTGATAACTGTATCTTCTCAGTTCTTAAAATGTTATTGTGGGGTTTTGTTTACAGTTTGTTTTCATTACTAACTGTAATAAACCACCCTACATTTCCTGAGGATAAAGGCAAGCTTATTTTTTTTTCTCCAGTTCTATACTATTTTGACAGTGCCTAAATAAGATAACTTACAAACAAGTGAATTCTTTGCACTTCTCTCATTACCCCACTAATTTTAATAGAATTTTATGGGGATGTTCTGATATTTTCTCTGAAATGGTTTTACTTACTCAGAATAGCCACACACTGTCTGCTCTTGCTCTGTCAAGAGCATCAGTTCCTTTGTTTTGATCAAATACATTGCAAGCAGAGAGCCTTTCAATTTGGTCAAGGACAAAATTCCAGCCACCTTTTATTTTAAGAATGTGAGCAATGAAAATAATCTTGCCAGTAAGATTTGCTTTCCTCTTAGTGTGGGAGACTCCAAATTTGGTCTTATCATTGGCCATTCTCCCTAGGACTTACAATGTTGATGACAGGGACTTGCTTCAGTCTCAAAGACTGGACTAAGGAGGAGAAGCAGACTCTTAATTCAGGCTATTAGTCCTCTGCTTTCTCGCTGCCTACTTCCCCAAAGCCTGACATTTGAAAGAAGAAAACCTTATTATTCATAGGGCTATTATCTAGACAAAAGAGAACATTCAAATTATGGATTTATTATTTGATATAGGTGCATCCCGTTGATTTTTAGAAAGTCACATTTGAGCTTAGTAGCTTTCTTGCTTCACTTGGCTCAGCTTGTGCTCTATTCTATCTGATCACATCCTACATATTATTGTTCTGCCATGAAGAACACAGGTAGAGCTTTTTTTCCTGCCTTGGCACAGCAGGTCTCATTGACAGTATCCCCAGCAGTATTCTCCACTGTCACAATGACATCTACTGGAGGGGATAGAGTCGAGCATAGATTTCTCTGTCCAAGTGTTAACATTTCTAACATCAGCAGAGTTGGTGCAAATCCGCGCACTGAGAACTACAACAGTACTGAAATATGTGGAAGGCAACAACAGTGTTAATCTTCTAGATATCTTAAATTGTGACTCCATCAAGAGACACACGATAAGAAAGGATTAGAGGAAATGATTCAAACCTTATCTAATATGTGTAAATAAAAATGGCTCATCCAGGTAATTCTAAATTATTCCATGAAAAGGAAATAAACTTGTCATATCTCTCTTGAAAGACACAAATAAGCATTAACTTTAGAAAAACATGTATCACTGCAGCACTCCAAAGATGTTCAAATCTGAAACATAGGATTGTTAAAACAAACAAGATATTAGAAACCAGTTACGCAAACCAGTATAAATTGAAAAGAAAATACACGCAGTGCTTTACCTGTCAGGGTTTTAATTTTTTCCACAATAAAAATACCATATGCTTGCATGAAAAAATACTCTACATATTCTTGCTATACTTTCACTTCATATTTGGAAATACAAATAGATCTTCACAATAATTGAAAAGAAGAACTGAGAATGAATGTGTTTTCTGAAGCATTACATCTAACTTCTTTTGTTGGAAATGAGTTTCTGCAGTTTGTTCAAATTAAACTGTAGTCACCAAACATTCAAGATGCTTTCTCACAATAAAATTTTGCAGGGAAATACACTTGTTTTCCTTTAAGCTAGTTCATCACTATGGCTGCACCGTGGCAGCCTTCTCCCAGCCTGTGGAGGTCCATTGCCTGCAGGAAGGATGGCCTGTGCCAAGTCTATCTATTGTCCTCTTGTTCATTCTATTCTGTTCCTTTTCAACAAAGAGGAGCAGAGAATGGTGGTGTGGGGCAAATGCTGTGTGCTAGCAGGTTATATATGCAGACTCAGTCTGTGTTTGGGGGGGGATATGTATTCTGGATGTTACTTCTAAGTAAGTTTATAGAAGAATTTCCCAGGGAAGAAGTGCACACAGCAGGCCAGATTTTGACACAAAGAGAAAACAAAACAACCCAGTCCCAATCAAATAAACTTGCAGCCTAACATTGCACAAACCCAGACTCACTTGGGGAAAAGAAAAAAAAAAAAAAAGGCTTAACAAAAGAAGGTTGTTTGCTTCCTAGAGATCCCCTTTCCTTCTCATACAGGAAGAGAAACAATAATAGGTGCCTGCAGATGAGCAGGTGGTCTGAAATTAATGAATTCTTCAGAAAAATCAGGATATACAGTCAGGAAAGTTTCCCACATGAAGAAAATTCACTGAAATAATGGAGGGAGGTGAGGACAGAAGAACAACACGAAGGAATTGTTGCTGTTGGCATCAGCAGTGAGAGAAATGTGGTGGAAAGCAATGGGAGAGGAAATGAAACTAGCGTGGGTCTCACAGAGGGCTTTGACGGCAAAGCTCTGGATTTTAAACTTGGCAACGGGCAAAGGTACATTGAAGGATTCACACTGCAGAAATAGCTCTTGCTACTGACAGCGATGGGAGATAATGCAGGACAAACTGGAAAGAAGCAACGTCTGTGGCTGTGAGGCCAACAAGGAAGCGCACCTTGTATGACATGTGCTCAGCAGTTGCTCAGTCTATAAATGGATAGGAAGCCTGATGTGCCCTTTGTCAAACTTCCTGAGCATGCCTGTCCTGGATTTCAAGTTGCCTAGAAATCAGAAGAGCACTGGCAAAGTAATTTGGCAGAAAATGACTGCTGCTAAAAGCTGCCATCTACTGCTCAAGGTATTAGGCCTGGCAGACTAGAAACGTACTGTCAACTGTTGGAAGCTTAGAGAAGTGCTGAAAGGTACTAGTCACATCTGAAAGAAAAGCACCACACCCCCAGTAAATAACTGTGAGTCTATTAAGAAGAAAAAAATCAACGTTTTGAAAGGATTTTACAAAAGGCTTCTTCAAACAATTCCACTTAGCCAACAGTTAAGTTAAATCAGACATTTAGGAAACACTAGTGCCTTTTCTTTGAAGGATATCCCTCACATAGCTGGAGCTGTAGTTACAGGAACACATGCAACTATTTAACACCCCCATATATAAAATACTACACCTAGGAGGATTATATGTATCAAAAATGAGGTTATATGTATCAAAAATGAGGAGAGAGAAAAAGTTAAAGTCACAGCTATTGAGCAGGGAGACAAGAAAGGAAAATTTTTTTTTCTTTTTTTAAAACCAGGTAAAGCTGCTTATTATCATTGCTATACTTAAAAATACCTCTCACTTCAGCCTGAGCATGTTTCTTCTCACATCCCAAGCCTCTAGCTATCATATTTTTTGTATCTGTAATGAAATATCATGATGCTTCTGCTTTCTGCTGTAGCCCTGTCTGCACTTTTCAGAGTATTAATTGTGACTCCCCTAGTCCTTCATACATAACTGTCCTTCTGTTTTCTCTAGTATCAATGACAGAGGTAATGAATGCCCAGCTTAAATCCTATTGTCTGTTACTTGCATATGAAAAATAAAAATATCTCTAAAACTGTGAAACTGTCCACATGTATAGCTGTTAGTCTTGCCATCCTCCTGGTTTAGGAAGGCTGGATTTATCTAAATTCTCTTCAGAATTTCTCTTCTGTCTCTCTCAGTTGGCACCCACAGGTGGTTTCTGAAAGGTCACCTCCCCTGCCACATTCTCTGGAAGGGTTTATAAGCATTTTAACTCCTGCTGGTCTTAAAAGTCTCAGAATGAAGTTTGTTTCTCCTTGGAAACTGCATTTAATGTCCCTGAATCCTGATAGTTTCACTCATTATCTTTTCAATGTAGGCCTGTGTGCTCTTTTGTGGGAACAATTACATCTTCTTTGTTTGCTCTTCCCACAGCCTCACGCTAAGCAAGATGAAGATGGGACACTCAGAATTCATGCTGTACGTAGTGTTTTCCCTTGATGACTCAGATGGGTATCTTTCATCAAATTGCTGCATCTCAGTGCAAAGAATTTTACTACACCTCCTCATTTTTGTCAGTTACCCATTGTAAGCATCCCAAACCACTGTCATTCACACTGCCTGGATCAAAGATCAGCATAAACGTGACTCTACACAAAGAACATCATCAATAGGCCCTGATTGTTGGATGATGTCTTATGGTCATATCAGCCTTAGAAATTCTGGTTTAGTAATCTGTAAACACTTCATTGTATAACATAAATGAAGATTAGAACTGTGAACATTCTTACACTATCAGAATTTCTTATTTAAACAAATGTTCATACAGAAACTTGTTCTGACTAAATTAAAAGAAGCAATACTTTATAATCTCCCCACCCCCCAAAAGATCCTGTTTACTTATCTGTCATTTCAACACAAAGAATGCAATTCCTGAGACAGATGCAACTTCAACAGGAAGAACCAGAATGCAAATATTCCTGATCAGGGAATAGGATCAGCACAGTTTAACCTAATGTAGACATAGTCTATCGAGAAGTAATTTCTTGTGTCAAAAGTCAAACAACTGGCTCCACTGTGCTTTATGTACAGCAGCATTGGCCTGGAAGCTGGTGCTGAAGACATGGAGATCACTATGGCCTCCCAGAACTTTCTCCATTCACATTTCGAGTTTCCTTTCTTCTCAGGAAAACAAAAAAAGAAGTCCTTGCAATAAGCAGTGACTGTTCTTAAGCTTGAACTTCTGCAGTGCTGGTCCTCTGCTTTGCTTAGATCTGCATAACTCGAGGTCTATGTCAATGGGACTAATGTTTTTAGACACTTTGCAAGATCAAGCCTGCATGGATTGTATCTAGTAAAATTAAGACTATTTTGAACAGCCCTTCAAACATTACAATGATTCTTGCTGGCCATGTAGGGCCTGCACCTTTCTACTACGCCTCACAGTTCCTACTTTGTGGGATATTGTGTTTATTGGGCCCTTGAGATACAAAGCTTTATTACTCATTTTACAATCTCATACGTTTCCATAATGTAGTTAGTTCATCCAGCCAGACTGTAATCTGCTTTGTAAGGTAGAGAGCTACAAGAATCACCTACATGGCTCAAACAGCTGCTTGACAGCACACTTCAGCACTACAGAGGACAGGGAAAACCATCTAAAGAAAAACTCATGAGAATTTCAATCGGTAGAATGCAATTGTCCAGTTGAAATTCATCCACTGAAACCCCATGAGTTGGACTCCCTGTTTCACTAAGTGGTTACAGCTCTGATGACGCCCGTGGATTTGCAGCTGTTCACAACAATCCGAATTTGGCCTTGGATCTAACAGTCTTATTGCTTGCAGGGAGGGAGATAGTAGGTTTGTTGTTTCAGATAAAAGTGGGTTGGTGATTCTGTTGTAGCCCTGCTTGATGGAAACCAGTAAAGCCCCTGTTATATCCTCATTGCATGTCTATAATTGGGAAGAAACTGACACATTGCCACAACTGAAAAAGTGAGATATTGCAGGTCAGTGTGTAACAGCTGACTTTCACATGCTCATAAACACTTTGATTAATTTGTTTGAATTTCAGATTATTTTTTAAAGGGATAATATGATACGCTATTGAAAGCAGCATCTCTGCAATGTGTACTTAATCATCACTACCTGGGCTTGGATCCAAACAGATCTACTGCATCTTATAACCTTCTGTCTAGTGCATCTTTCAGCCCTATCTTGGTCACCTCCTCTGTCATCCTCCAGGGGTTCAGCTGTCTGTGCCAAGGACCCAATCCTATTCGGCCTAGCTGCATAATCTTGGCTCATACTTCTGAGAGAATTGCTAAGTTGTGACCAAAAGCTGAAAGTGCAGGCAAAGTAAAGGAAGGGAAAATTACAGAGGTAGGATTGTTGAATAGGGGTAGTTAATTGCTCCAAGAGGATCCAAGAGGAAGAACACTTAAATGGAAAGGCATAAAATATTACAGGTAGGGAAACAGGGATATACCACTGTCACTGGAGGACTCAGTGAAAGACAGCAGTCCAGCAACACTCATGGTCTTCTCCAGAAAGCAGTTAAAATTGACTGCAGAACAGCTTCCTTTAATCATCATTAATTGCTCCTTTCAAAACTATCTTCTTCCTACCCACAAAACAAATATGCTGCCAAATGAACATCACATCAGTGTCATTCCAAGATGATGCCTCAAAGCTAGTTACTTCCAAAAGCACACGCATTACTAATACCAATGATTGCTACTCCTTCAGCAGCTGTTTAGAGTCCAGGCTGCTTCCAGATTCTCAAGGTCTCTCACTTCTGTGATGTAACAAACATCAAAATCAAACTTAGCCTGATGGGTGACTTGGGAGAGAAGAGCTAGAACATCTCCGTATTTTATTTGCTTCAATTAAAATGACAGAGCTTGTCTGTGTAGTCCCCTTACTCTGCTAACTAAACAATGCTTTCTCAGCTCCCCTCTGCAGCCCTTATTATTCACCCTAGGTCCTGTCAATTCTCTGAAGGGTGGGTGAAGTTTGGCTTATCATTTGCTCATGTGCTAGCTCCATATGGTGCATGCATGCTATCCTAGGAAAGCAGAGAGCAACATGGCCTAGTCTAGTACTAGGATGGAACAGCAGCAATAACAGGAAAGTATTAACAGCTGAGCAAGGGACCTGCTGGCTGAATATATGGATTCCATATTTCCTGAATTTCATTTATCAGGTCACACAAAATGATTCTGGTATTCATAAAGAAGACATAGCATTTGTTCATAATTTGTGAGACTCTCTATCCTGCACCTGCAACAAGAAGGACATGGACCAGTTGCAGTGGGTCCAGAGGAGGGCTACAAAGATGATCAGAGGGCTGGAACACCTCTCCTATGAGGACAGGCTGAGAGAGTTGAGGTAGTTCAGCCTGGAGAAGAGAAGGCTTCAGGGAGACCTTATGGCAGCCTTCCAGTATCTGAAGGGGGCTTAGAAGAAAGCTGGAGAAGGACTTTGTAAAAAGGCCTGTAGTGATGGGACAAGGCCTAAAGGTTTGAAACTGGAAGAGGGGAGATCTAGATTGGAAAGAAGGAAATTCTTCATTATGACTGGAAATTTGTGAAACTCTCTTTTATAATAGTATTTTCATAATACAGAAAGGTATGCAGAAAAAGCAAAAAAATAAAAAGAGTCCACACAAGAATGTCAGTGCTGCTATCTTAACTACTAAACTCCATAGTGAGTTCTCAACCCACCCTAAGGTTCCCATGAAAATTAACCCTCAGAAAGTATATTTTACATTCAGACATTCAAACAAGTATTTAAAGAGGAATAAAAGTTTGACAAGTCTTAAATGATCACAGGCTCATACATTTCTTATCATAATCCAGAACAAGCTATCATTGAAATGGCATTTAAGTCTTCATGTGATTGTTGGTCTAACTTTACACATCAACAACTCAACCTTAATTCTTAATGTCATAAATCCTCCAGATTGCTTCTAAGGCCATTGGGCAATTATGTGAGTAACGTAATACTGTTTATAACTGGATATTTTAGCTGGATATACATGACTTTGTTCCAAAGGAGGTGCCTCAATTGCACGTCTCTTGAGGATGACTCACACATTGTTTCCTTGAAGGCATGCCATTCCAGGCAGCATCTGAACAAAAAAAAATATGATTCAGTTTAAAATGTATACATAGAACTATAATCACCTGTATTGGCAGGGCTTAGAGGTTGGGAGTTCACTTAAATGATGACAGAATCTAACATCACAATGAAGATGGTTCTGCTATTTACTAGTGTGGTGCTACAAAAAAAAAAATAAATGTGCCCCTCTAAGGGTTTTATCTACATGAGGGCAATCTTTTTTTGTCCTTTTTTTGGTCTTTGAACCAGAAGAAATTCACTGACTTATTCAAGTAGAAGGGTCTCAGGAATATCCCTCATTCACCCTGAGAAATAAGTAAAAAGATGTGAATTGGAACTGCTGATACCAACATTTTCTGTGGATGAAATACAACATTTGTGAGGCTTCATAGGTAGGTGAGATGGCATAAACTTTGCTCAGCTGCTATTGTTACGCTCCTTTTCTGTACCTCAACTTAGCTGTGGGGGAGACAAAGGTAATTCAGATAAACTCAGTTCCTGGCTTTGCTGTTCCTACATTGTCCTATATGTTCTTAAAAAAATAATAAAAAAAAATAAAGCTACTAAGTTACAAATTCAAGTTGAAAACAGTCATATTCAGAGAGTTCAAATACAGATTTCTACTGAAAGGTCAGATAATGTTTGTCTGAAAATAAATCTCTGAACTGCTGACACCTTAGCTGTAGAGAGACTGATGCTCTCTGTAACACCAGGCAGCAGTTTTACCCCTTGGTTTGGACTTGGGCAGAAACAGCTCTACTACTCTCTGATCCTGTTTCCACTTCAGCGGCTAACCTACCAGGAGCTTAAACAAGTTCAGACACTTAAACACATACTGCCTGTACTCCCCTGCTTAGCAAGTGGATTATTAACACTGAAAGTCATCCCCAACAGGTGCTATTTAGATACAAGTAATCCTTTTTCTGATAGGTTTCTCCCAAGAAAAGACTAGTTCTCAAGAGTAGAGGATGGCCTTTGGGGGAGGGGGTGGAGCTCTGGTTGCTAGAATATGCAGGAAGGCAGAATGTGCTGGAAGGAGACAGGCAATATCCTATTGTATGTTGTCACCTTGGTGTTACAGTAAAATGAATGCATGTTTAAGTCTTCATCTAGTTGATGGGCAGTAACTTTAATCAACAAAATCAAGAAAGGTACTTTTTTTTTTTTAAATTTGTTCCCCTCTGGACTTGTTTTTTTTAATCCCGTGGTTATTATGACCTTGCTACAAAAGCTCCCTTGCTAGGGCTGCTTGCTTTTCCCTCTCATGGGCAAGGAGGCCTAGGACTTTTGCTGTACCCAGAAACTCAGCAGTAGGTTCAGGCTGTGCTGGTCCAGCGCCCAGCAAGCTCCCACCAGTCAGCTTGGGAGGACAGCAGCTTGTGCTGCCCAGAGACAGCGAAGCCAACCCCAAATCTTCATACTTCAGATATAGGCTTGCTACATTCAGCTGGTCTGTAGCTATGTTGTTACAACCTATGCTATAGGAGTTACTAAACTGGCTTGAAGACAAAATATTTTTTTCCTTGAGGAAGGGGCAGAGATGTAGGTTGGATTAGAAGTACTGTAGGGAGCTTAAATATTTATCTTAAAAAGCTAAATGAAGGAAAAGGTCTGGAATTAGTTCCAAACATTACCAAAACCCAGGAGATGTATTCAGCCTACAACAGATGTTAATGATTTTGTGCAATGCCTCCTGCAACTTCATCCCACCCACTGTCCAAGGTCAGCCAGACAGGGATCCAGGGAGTCCTTTCCTTTCCCTCTCTTGTTTGCTTTATTTGTTCCCGAAGGGAAATTGTTTTCAGAGTATTTGCTTGAGTTTGTCACAGTTGCCTCCTTTGGCTGGCTCTGATGATAAATCATTCTACAATAAGCTAAAATGAAATGCTGTTGTGAAAAAGGACTACTGCCTGACAAAAGGCACGTACCAACTTGGACTGCCAGGACAAAGCTGCACTTGCTCCTTAACCCATCATGTCCCAAGCCTCACCACTGAAATACAGATGAGTTTTATAACAACTTTCCAATTAAATAGCATGAAATTCAGTCAAGTTTGGTCACAACCACCCCCAGAAGCGCTACAGGTTTAGGGAGGAGTGGCTGGAGAGCTGCCAGGCAGAGAAGGACCTGGGGGTGTTGACTGACAGCAGGCTGAACAAGAGTCAGTCATCAGTGTGCCCAGGTGGCCAAGAAGGCCAACAGCATCCCGGCCTGTGTCAAGAATAGTGCAGTCAGCAGGAGCAGGGAGGTGATCGTTCCTCTGTACTCAGCTTTGTTGAGGCTGCACCTCGAATACTGTGTTCAGTTTTGGGCCCCTCTCTACAGAAGGATGTCATGATGCTGGAGGGGGTACAGGGGCAGGCTACCAAGCTAGTAAAGGATTTAGAACATGTCTCTTATGAGGAAAGGCTGAAGGATCCGGGGCTGTTTAGCCTTAGGAAAGAAGGCTAAGGGGAGACATTATTGCTCTGTACAGCTACCTGAAGGGAAGTTGTAGCAAGGCAGGAGTTGGTCTGTTCTCCCTGGTGACAAGCAATAGAACAAGAGGAAATGGTCTGAAGTTGAACCAGGGGAGGTTCAGGTCAAATATTAGGAAGAATTTCTTTACTGAAAGGGTAAAAAGGAAGGAAAACAAAAAAACCAACTTCCTTACCTCGTGAATAAGCAATAAAGTATAAATCCATGTTGGTCTCTCTTCCCTCTGCCTTTAAAGCATTTATGTAACTGACATTTATCAGAACAGAAAATTTGGGCTGCCAGAGGATGTTGTAAGCCACAGTTCACAGCATGGTAAGAAAGCAAGTCTCTCCTCCATTAGCGCTGAAGTCTAAAACATGAAAAAAAAGAAAGAGGAACAATTTATTTCAGTAAAAAAAATAAAGCCATGTGAAAAGGGTACTTGGATTCTATAAACAAGCAGTGAGAAAACTCATTAAAACAACTTTTCAAGCCAAGAGATCAGAAGGACCTCCAGTAAATTGTACAGGACATACTACAAATATGAGGAAACCATCCAGAAGAAATTCCCCTTGTGGTCTGGCACAGCTTGGAGGGACTGACAAAAGGTGGGACAAGGCATCCTTGCTCAGAAGAGGCTGCTGGCACCCAGTATGAGTATGCTCCTAAGAAGAGCAGCAGTAGTTAAAAATGTGCCAGTCAATACCAGAATATTGATTTCAGGAAGTCTTAAGCTCTCCCACTGCTCTTGGGAGTATAAGGAAGTAAATATTTGATCTCCTTAACATATGCAGGAAGGCATCCAGGCTAATGTGGTGATAAGTCCATTTTTTTCCTTGAAGTTTATGCCTCGTGAGAGCGTCAACACTATGACTTGTCCTGCTATTCCTTCTGGCATAATACACTTAAAATTCCCATATGTAGCCATATGACAAAAAAGGGACTTGTCTAGGATAAATGAAAACAGCACCGAGGTTTGTTGTGGTGTGGGTTTTTTTGGGTTTGTTATTGGTTTTTTTTTGGTTTTGTTTTTTGTTGTTGTTGGTGGTGGTGGTGGTGGTTTTGTTTGTTGTTTGTTTTGGGTTTTTTTTTAATACAAAAATCTGGTATGAATTAAGATGAAAAGATTCAGAAACATTACAATTTGGCAAGTATTTTGCCATTTTGTTTGCCAATATACCTGAGACCCACATGCAGTCCACTTCAAGAAGCCAAACCTGCTGACAGTCCCTGGTTTAACAGCAACCCCAACTAAACAGCTATTTTCATCTTTGATGTCATATTTCTACTGATCCGGTGTTGTCTGATCCGAGTACTTGGCATTGATCTTTTTTGCTCTCTGCTGTGATGTGTTGCCTCATGTTTCTCTAATACACTGAATATGAATTGACCACAAACTCAAGAGGATAACTGGTTTTAACAGTGGTGTCTGTCTGGGCAATCTTTCTTTCATGCTGAATGTGTCAGCCCCTCTTCAGTCAATGTGCACTGAACAAAGCCCGTTACTGATACCAAGTCACAGGTTTTTGTCTAATGTCATTGTTTCACCTGGGTTGTAGGCTCTGCTCATGACAGCAGCACCACTTCTGCCCATTAGTCAGTCATCTATGCCAGCATAAACAGGGGACACCCAAGCTGCCACCAAAGCTGACCCAAGGCATATGAGTCTTTTGCTACAGTACTGCCATAAATAGGACTGGAATACTGCAAAGTGTCACAATAGCATTAAATCTCTCAGACATGATAACTGTGCTTTTGAAGGGAGGTGGCTTGGCACGGGAAGCAGGGATTTCTCCTGACCTCCAAGAGAGGGGTCTCCCTTGGGAGCCTTCCTTTCACAGCAAAAGCTGCACTGCAAGCTGGTATGAGAAGTTCTCCACATCCAACACAACCCTCCCTTTCTTTCTCACAATCCCTACTAGGGCCCACAACTCTCCTCAGCTTCCCCATCTTCCCAAACATGCACGTTGCTCACAAAGGGCAGAGGCACTGCTGGCAAGAGGATGGGAAGGGAGAAGCCTTGTGAGAAGTGTTGCTTCACCTGAATGAAGAAGAGGAATGGGTAGATGGGTAAGCAGACCCAGGCTTAATAGAGCAAGACAAAACTGGAATGTCAGATGTGTCCATATTGTGGCAGCAGTTTCCATACAAAGTCTCTATCATTGCGACATGAGATATCACATACACTGAGATTCAAAACTTCTACCTTCTATCTCAGTTTGTGAACTGGAAGAAACAAGACACAGGTGAACTGTTACCATTTATAGACAGTATATAACAAATTATTACTGCCAAAGGGAATTAATTTCACCTCAGTGCCAAAGGAACTGAGGAGTATTCCTCCTGTCCAAGGAAGCACATGCACCCCTTAGAGAAAAGGATGCTGCAAATATTCTCATTTTCAGCTCCAAACTCATATAAAGAGCTGCACATGACCTACCTGTCATTTAGAATCTGTACCGCAGAGCCAGACCTTGCTAATCTTCTGCATTTCAGCACGATACACTTGCTGCTTCATCTTCTTGATGGAAACATCTCTTATCACACTATGGATTAGTGATTACTGGATTAAGCAAAGAACATTCACTAAAACATTTCAGGATACCCAGCTGCCCTGCACTAGCCTGTTTAGCAGCATGAGTTGATCACTCAAAATGTAATTTGATACACTTCAGAAACCACGATGGATATGACATTGCTTGTGCCAGGCCAACAGTTTCCCTGTCCAACTCAGAAACAAAATAAGCTTTAGAGGGTAATCCTTTTCTATTTTTAATTTGTACCTCGGTTGTGAATCTAGGCATATCATTAAAGTGCTAATATTTGTAAAGTGCTTTGAGAATAACAATGTGTTTGGAAGGGACGCAGCACATTATGCAGCTTTCATTTGTATTAAATCTGTTAAATGGCATATTCATTTATTTGAATTTAATTTCTCAGATTTCACAGATCTGCCTCTTCTTTCTAATCCTCATGTCAATATTTTGAATAAGACATTTTTGTCCCTGAGATTACAGTGTTTCCTGCCATCCCTCTAAGATTCTGGTATCTTAGACCTGAAATCTAGGACCTCTATTTTTTTTTCTTGTCATGTTCTTCCTGTGTGACTTTGCTCAATTACATATGGCAGTGCGTGTATGCACACATATGTACACACACACATAGAAATGATATCTGGTTCTCATCAAAAAGGAATATTGAATCTTATCTCAGCTAAAATGACATTTAAAAGCTTTCTGTTAAGAGCATTTAAAGTAAATCTCAAACTCTCTTACACAGCATGCCAGCTGTGAAGCCACTGCTCCTACCTGCCTTGGTATCACACTCTGCTCCCAGCTCACCATCCCATCACCATTTGGGTAACCTGCATCACAGGCTATCCTCCATCCGAAATCCCACTGAAGCTGCCTGCAGGACCTGGGTTTGGCTGGCCCTTCATTTGAGGCAGGTCTGAATGTGGCCATCATGCTAGCTGCCTGCCTGCGTTACGGGCACCTCCCTGGACATCTTCCCCAAGGACATGACTAATGCTATAGGACTACGCTGCTAATGATGCGCTGTATGACTAATGCTACATTCGAATGCTAATCATGAGGTCAAGTAGCCCTGCCCACCCCAGGGTAGTTCGGCACAAAGGAAGGTAACACACCAGTCGTAACAGGGTATTGAAGCGCTCACAGGGTGCCTGCCATCAGTGCAGCACGACCCAGCAGTTAATTCTCTGCTTAAAAACAGCTCCCCAAGGAAAGGAGAGCAGCCCCTTGCTTTTAGCCTTCCTGACCACAACTGTTATCAGCAAAGGACCTGACGTTGGATTTAGCAAGCTGACTGATCTCCCAGACCAGAGGAATGCACTAAGAGGCCCAACACAGCTATTTCTGCCTATTCCACACATAATGTGGACATTTTATGATTGCTTTGGACCCGAAATTAAACCGCTTTACACAGTGAAATCTGAAATCGGCCAGATAGACATTCTCAGTTTCTCAGGCTACTACTGTGCCAAGAAGGTGTACAGGTCTCAAAATTTCTGTTATATAAGAAGATCACAGAAGCATAGAAGGGTTTGGGTTGGAAGAGACCTTAAAGATTATCTAGTTCCAATCCATCTGCTGTAAGCAGGGACACGTTGTCAGCTGTGGAATTAAAGTTAGTAACACCACACAAAAACACAGCAAATTTACGCTAAACCCCATGTCTAGCTGTCACGAATTTCCTATTCAAAAAACGGGGACCTAAGCACCAAATATTTAACCCAGCACATTTTTTCTGGAGGAGAGGCGGCTACAACCACCGAGAGAACTCACGTCTGTCTCCCTTCTCAGCCCAAGTGGGCCCCAGACGCTCGGCCACCCCGCCA
>JANHFX010028971.1:0-13167 GCA_027560015.1 Chloroceryle amazona | reverse complement strand
CCTGCCTGCCAAAGCTGTCCATGCCATGTCTCCCACAGGGCCAGGAGACACGCTTCCTAGGCTAGCTGTGCCAGCCACCCCAAATGTCCTGGCCATTGCATCACTAATGATGATGCCAGGAGCTCAGGTGGGGCCCAAGCCATAGCTCTCCAGGGTAAAAGCAGGGGGAGCTCCCTCTGCCCATGGCTTTGAGGAGCTTCCAGCTCCCTGCATGACTGTGATGGGTTCCAGGCCAGGATACTTATCTCTGGAGGGAGGACAGGAGCGTGCTGTGGTCTGGTCCCATCCCGCTCTGGGTGTTGAGCTGTGAGGCAGAGGAGAAGCAACAAAGGAGGAAGGAAGAGCCAGCGTGCCTTCTCCTGTCTGGCACAGCCCTCGATGTGTGCCCATCTGGGGCTGGCTCTGTCACCAACTGCTCCCTGGGACAGGCCACCACCAGTTCTCTGCCTGTTGTGACATCACCAGGGCTGGTCTGTCACTGAGACCTGGGTCTGTTTAGCCTGGAGAAGGCTGAGAGGGGATCTTACCAATGTTTATAGATATCTGAAGTGGGTGGGTGTCAAGAGGATGGGGCCATTCTCTTTTCACAGAAGCACAGAATTTCCTGGATTAGAAAAGACCAAAGTTGAGGACACCAATCTCTATTGGTAATGTTATGATGCCCCAGGATACTGTAAGCATGCTTTCTACTCAATCACTCATTGCACTATAGTTATCGATTGGACGTATGAGGAATTAAAACTGGTTGGAACAAAGAGCTGCTCTTAAGCTTCTCCTAGTCTTTCTCCCAAATGCCACAAGATCACAAAATCTCACCAGAGCACTTTATGAGCTGTGGGATTCTGACAGCATAAAGCTGGGAAGTCCTGCTCTCCTATGAATGTTCAGCAGACTTGGACAGTCTGGTGACCGTTCTCACCTAACGTTCCAATTACTGTGAGTAGCTGATGGAAGATCTCCATCTCATCCCAAGACAGCCTTAAAACTTTCTCACATTTTTTTTCATCACATTAAGAGCGGACTCAACATAACTGTACATGTAGCTTAGGTGGTGGCATCTCTTGTGGTGGAAGGAAAGACTAAGGACGGGTTGTTAAAGTTTAGGAGTTTCCTGGAAACCAGAATGATATGCACTGAATGCATTTTGATTCTTGAAAGTTGAGGACGTACTGCAGAAGATCTGTAATTGTACCCAGATAAAAATCTCTTTTCTGACATTTACAATAAATGTTGAATATAGTCTTATAGATGGCACTGCTTATCATGACTGGATGCCAAGGGAAGCACAACCAAAAAAATCTTGGCCTTGTAATAACTAAAGTGATCACCAGAAGAAACTCTGTTTGCATTACTACTTCTCAACCTTGGATTTGTGGGTTTTCAACTGCTGTCTAGAACCTTCTGGGCTCATAAATTATTTTTGAAGGATCTAAGTGGAAGAAATTATGAAAAGCAATTTTATGAACAGTTTGCTACACTAAAAAAAAAATTGGAGGACCCAAAGTCTGAAAACCGTGTACTCCATCTGACAAGGAAAGTAGTTGTTTCACCTTTTTAAGGACAAGTTGGTGAATTCCACTTTACAGATTTTCATGTGCTTCCACAGAAACACTCTAGTTTTTGTGAAAAACAGATCTTCAGAAGTAGGGGTTTCAATTTAAATAAACTGAGACTTCATTTCTTTCACATTTGAGGTTTTCCAGGAATTATGTTAATATCCTGGACTACACATTCTTTATAGCAAGGTCCCTGACTGTATCTGATAAGCACCTAACACAGCAAGACAACGTTACTAATGTTACAGAACTTGAGCATATTGTATCACATCCTGCTTGAAATTTAAATGCTAACACATGACTCAAACACAGTAACAACTGCTAACAGCCAAGTACACACACATAAAATAAATAAATAATGAAGCCCTTTTCATTGAAGTTCAGGAAAACACAACAGTGGAAAAAAATCTTGGTGCCCTTCCTTATATTATCTGCCCTTCCCAGAGCAGACTGGTTCACTGGACAGAACACACATAGAATGCATTGTATGTACCAGAGCAGTTATGAAGTTATTCGGCTTCCAGCTTGATTTTAGAGGTGCAGAAAAGATCACTGTAGGGCACTGAGAGGGGATTACACAGATAGGAAGGGCATTCACCATTTTTTTCTGCAATGTGAAATCAGGGTAGGAAACTGCCTGGCCCAAATACAGATTAGAATCTCCTTCGCTAGAAATACAGCTAAGGAGAGTGTAGGAATTGACGGAAAGCAAGACACACTTCTGTTTCAACCCACTCCTTAGCTGATTAAGTCAGTGTTTGTAACACCAACCCTTCTTAGAAATAAAAAGGGCACTAGGTAACAAGTCTGACTCTAAACAGCTAACAGTTGCAGCTACTGTGGGGAGCTTTAGTAAATACATAAGCATATTAACAGAATACATTTAACTTTTCCTGCCTATATCCTATCTGACAATTTGCAGCCTCTTTCTTTAATCACAAACCAAAGAGTTGGGAATACAGTTTGGCCCCAATGCAAATCTAAGTTACAGGGTTCAGGTTACTCCTCAGCCTCTCAGTTAATAACAAAACGCATCAGCTATACTGGGGCCCTCCTCTGGGCCCTTAATAAAGGAAGACCCTTTTCCTCATTCTTTCATGTTTTTAAGGGTAACAGCAAATTTATTCTCCTTTTACAAGTACAGTGTATGTGGTACCACTGTTGTCTCAAAGTGACTTTCTGCTCTTTATTCCTAAGCACATGGATTTATACATTTTGCTGATTTTTAAATTTCATAGTTAAGAGCCAGTAATACGCTTTTTAGTTTTTATAGGACAATAAAATTGCTTGCCAGAGGTTTCTGACTTAAAATTCTACACAGCAGATTGATGTAGGCCTCTTGATCCTTCTTACCACATTTTTGCCAAGTTAGAGTATAAAATATCTGCTCTACTAATTGCACCCAGGGATTTGTGTTCAATATCCACATAGACTCCTAAAGCTGACTCTGTTTTCCCTTTGATCTTGTGTATTCTGTTGCTTGAAAGAATACAGACAGGTGATGGAAAATGCTGGAGCTATTGCTCAAAGACCAATTAACTCCAAAAAACCCAAAATGAACAAGAAGCCAAAATGGAACTAAACCCACAACAGCTGGTGGCCATCAAAGCCATTTTCCCAGAGGGCAGCAGACTGTTACTAATAGGATGGAAATACAAAATTTACTGAGACCAACTGTAACTGCTGATAACACATACTGAGAAGTGACTCATTTCTCACATTTTCTGCAGAGCAAGAGTGAAGTGGGACAACAATCTTAACTATTATTGTGGAGAAAAAAAGGGAACTGAAACACAGTCCCACTGAACAAACAGTACCATGAGCTGATTTTATCATAATGCTGCTTTCATCACATTTAAAAAAAAAACAAACTTTCTAGTGATTCTACCTATAGAAATACATTATTTCTAAGAGTTTAGTCAATGTCTATTAGGAACTGTCCAGTGAGATTCTCTTATATTTTAAGTTATTTCAATTACTGTAGAACCTGGATGCTAAAATCCCAACAGAAGATTACATTGGTATGTTCTCCCTTTACACAGCAGAGGTTTTGAGATGTTTCAATCACATTATATAAACTTACATTCCTCTACTAACACAAAACACACGCGCTTGCCACAGGAGACATACACTTCTCATGGTGTCTCCAGCCAATGATTTTAACTTCAAATCCAGAGAAAACACAGCCTCTTCAGAGCTGGGAACATGTTTGTGTGCAAGGAGAACAGCCTACTGCATTAGACTGGTAACAATACCTACTAAAACCACAGCACATACTCAACAGGCACACACACGGGCCACTACTTTCTTTGAAACAGTGCCAGAAGTTTGGAGACACCAAAGAGTCAGGACTTTTTTACACTATCACCAAATAATGTATAGTGAGAGGTAGAAATGCTATTGTTGCTCAGTTGATTTGCAGCTCATTCATAAAAATCAAGAAGTGAGGAACTGCAGAAACCAAGAACTGTTCAAAAGCACAGGCGTAAGTTATTATGCATTTATTTATTATTATAATTATTTACCATCTGATTTATAATACAGATGAAGCAACAGTGCTAAATAGAACAATTTATTATTCTGCCTGGGCATTTGTTTTAAATGTGGTTCTTTCAGTGCCTTGGTGATGGTCTTCCAGAAGATGGTTGAGGCTGCCTGAATTTTGAGAGCGCCGCAACAGAATCAACAAAGGTATAAATGTTATATTCATGATGCTGAAGGTTCTTGTAGGTAGAATTATCAAATTCTTCTGGAACGGGCTTAGCAGCTGCTGTGGTTTCTGTGAAAACAAACAGTAACCGGTGAGTACAAGTATGCCACACCAAAGGGCAATACTTTTAATTACCGAGCCAGCCTTCAAATACTGTCAGATCCCTCATCCATCAACGTTAAAACCAAAACAAAACTAAACCAAACAAAACTCAGCAACTATAATGAAAAGGTAAGTTTCCTAAATTCTGCTGGTACCGTGTCTAGTCCTAAAGCACCACATTAGTATGCTGCAGGAAAACAGGAATCAGTACAAGTCATCCACTACAGCACAGTTTTTAAAATCCAAACTACCACCTAATGCTGGGGGTGGATAGGGCAGAACATTTAATTTATATTTCACAGACTTATGTCTGCATTTCCTGACTGGTTCATAGTTGCCTTGGTTTTCACTTCTGCCAGAACAGTAGGTGACATTCTTAGCAAGCCAGGAGAGGCAAAGAAGCAGTACAAATGATATATCATCATATCAGACCATGAGATACAGCTATTAGAATTACTTTACAGATTGATCTTTTTTTTCCATGGGGAGAAGTGATGGAATTACTGAGTTCTCCACAGTTTAATTTCAAATGTAGTTATACTGAGCAGTGATCAAGTGCCTCTGATGTAAATTTAATTTCTTTTAAATATAAACTTTTTATCAGCTTTATTTCCCTAAAAGAATAACCTAATAAAGTTACTCGGAACTTCTTACTCCCCATTAAACCCAACATTAATTCTTACATTTTTAGGATATTACTCAAATGTAGGCAGTATCATTTACATGAAAGGTTCCTGTTCCGGGCTGATTTTACAACCAAGGAAATTACAAGAAATAAAACTTTACTCCTAGTATTAATTTTTTCTCATATACCCAACAACAGGAGAGACATAAACATAATCTAGTGAAAAGTTCTGTCTCATAAATGTATATGTAGTGATTTAGGTTAAATCATACTAAGCTTCTTTTTGTAATACAACCGTCTGCAATAAAAATACAAGAACTCAAGCAACTGAACACCAGAGGTTCCCTTTAATTACAGCATCATTATTGCAAAGCAATGCTCAGTTTAAGAGAATGTATCCATAACATTTAGTAAGACTTCCTTATAAAATCCAATGTATTAAGCCACTGTTGCAGCAAAGCAATGCATACAACCTATGAAAGGAAACATCCCTGCGCATACTGCTCACTTCCTACTGAAACAGCTCATAGGAGGCAAGTGCAGATATAAAAGCCAGATGATGCAGTCTTCGATGCAAATAGCCCCAAGAACCAGCAAGCTAGGCAAGAGCACACTCAACCTGCAAGAGACAGTTGTTCCAAATTAAGAGACAGATGCTCAGGAAGAAAAGCAGATGGAGTCTCACTTTTCCTGCCCAAATACACTGTACTTGGCATCTTGAAGGGAAAATTTATCCCTGAGTTCATCCTCCCCATATTTCAGACTTCATCTATGCTTTCTCTCTTGAAGTGCAAGTATTTCACAGGATGTTCTTCCAAAATGAATCAGAGATATATTTGAGTTACCACGCTACTATTTTGCTACTTAGCAGTTCAAGTCAGCAGTTTTTGCCGACTGCTTAGCACGCCTACTCTACAAAGTGGATGACATCACCTTAACATGCAAGTTTGTAATGTGAAAAATTGCTTTCATATCTTTAAGTGTGCCTGCAGAAGAGTTTTCAGATGAATAAGAGAACACAGGAACAGAAGAACAGATTACAAAAGATATCATTAACAGTGAACATTAAACATGGAAAAGCAGTACCTGTTCTCAAAGAAGGCCTCAAAAGGAAGAGAAAACAAGATACACCTGCAGATATCAGTGACACTGTTGAACGAGGTATAGCTAGGTCTGACTTGGCTAGCCTCTGGCACTCAAAGACATTACAGCAGCAGTAAAAAGTTGTGAACTTGCCTGCACTAACCCCCACTTTTCCTACAGTAACTGCAGCAGAGTCCTCCAGAACATTCCTGCTGTCACAGCCTCATCACCTCCACAGAGCAAAAGGAGCAAAATGGACTAAGTGTCATTTTCAGCAAAGCCAGACTACCCAAAAGGGTTTTGCTGCTGTGGTTAAGATGATGATGGGTCTGAGGCACAGTGATACTACTGCCTCATTGATACAGATCTGCAGGAAGAGTCTGTCATGCAGGCTTAACCTTATTCTGGATTTACAGCATCAGAATAGAGGAGGCCATTCATAGATCAAGTCTTCACCACCTCAAATCTTTAACACATTTTAAGACCAACTTCTCCCTCTCATACCTTGAAGAAAACTGAATTAATTTTTAGAGGTATCAGATTAGCTTCAGTGTGTGTTTGTGGGGAAAGAAGCTTCAGTATCTAGAACTCCACTGTGGATGAATGGGGAGAAAAGTATCATCTGTAGATAAATACAAATAGACTTCTCCCATACACCTTTTGTTTGTTTTTTTTTTTTCTTTTTTTTTTTTGTTAATAAACTGCTGCTGCTGACTGCTAAGAGGAACAAGTAAATGAAAATGTCACTTGCAAACAGTGCTGCATTTTACCATTTGAGCTGCAGTCAGGAAAGAAGGTAAACTTAGCCTGCAACTCTTAAAACAGATGAAATTACGAGCTAGCTAACCCCTTAAAACAGAAATCAGGTCTTTTACTCAACACTATGTCCTGGAAACTGATGTACAAAAGCAAGCATTTGTCACTGAACCTGGTTTGTGATTTCACAGAGCCACAAAATACTTGAGGTGGAAGACACTCAAGAGGTCATCTGGTCCAACCCTAAATGCTCAGTAGGGTCAGCTAGAGCAGGCTGCCCAAGACCATGTCCAGACAGCTTCTGAATGTCTCCAAGGATGGAGACTCCACCACCTCTCTGGGCAACCTGTGCCAGTGCTCCGTCACACTCACAGCAAAATAAATAAATAAATGTTTCTTCATGTTCAGGCAAAATGCTGAGCATCAGTGTTCACCCGCTGTGTCTTTTCCTGATACTAGGTACCACTGAAAAGAGTCTTACCTCTTTGCACCCTCCCTTCAGGTATTTACATACAACTGTGAGGTACCCCAGAGCCACCTTTTCTCTGGGATGAAGTGTCCCAGCTCTGTTAAAACTTTCCTCATGGGAGAGATGCTCCAGTCTCTTTATCACCTTAGCAACCCATCGCTGGACTCCCTCCACTAGCTCCATATCTCTCCTGTACTGGAGAGCCCAGACCTGAACACAGCACTCCAGGTACATCTCACCAGGGAAGGACCACCTCTCAGCCTGCTTGCAACACTCCTCCTAATGCAGTCCAGGTTATCGTTGGTGGTCTTTGCTGCAAGGGCACATTTGCCGGCTCATGTTCAACTTGCTGTTCACCTGGACCCCCAGGGCCTTTTCCATAAGGAGCTCACTTGAAGGATAATATCCAAGCTGCTTTAAAGTTATGCAGACAGGCAAATTCTTTAATTCAAAGCAGCAACCAGAAGGTGGCTCTTAAGAATGCTATGCTGCCTAAGCTGAAAGGCAAAAATGGTAAGCCACCACAGATCAGGACAGAAGGGCATTTGCTACTGAAATACAAAGAATGAGATCAGTAGGTAAATTAACAGGACTGGTAGTAAATAAGAATAGTAAGTTAAATAGGGAAGTATAGCTAGGAAGATGATTATATGATGCATGATGCTCTTTCCTAAAACATAACACTATCTTCTCCCCAGCTCACTACAAAACATGGGCTGCAAGGTCAACTCTGTGCTACTTCAACATGACTCGCTTACAACCTACCAATCTCAGAATCAATACCTGTTTCTGACATTACAGTATGACTTTGTGAAGTCTACTGAAATCTGAAACACTTCAAGATTAAAAAATAAAATAAAAAATAATTTAATAAAAAGGATAAAGACAGCAGGATTTAAGGAAAAATCAGATGGCATCAAATTTGGCTCAGGAGAAAGGCAGCTACCAAATCCTTCTGAGAAAAGAGAAGAAGGAAAACAAGATTTGTCATATAAACCTCTTGGTTTTGCTCACAGTGGAAACAACCTTGTTTTCATTTTATAAGTAACTGGTTTGTGAAGCTATAAATACAGTGAAATGAAGGCCACTTCCTTTCACAGCATAACTGGAAAACAAGTATTACCAAGCACTTAATTAGCAATGAACAAGAATGTAGTTACTGCTACACAGTTAGCTTCAGTATAAAGATCAGAGAATCATGAACACAGAAGATTTGGAGACTCTTTAAAGAAAGTTAAACCCTAGCCTAGATGCATCAATACAGTTCAAACAGTTTAAAGGTGTACCCTCTATTGCGCTTCTTTCTCCAGCCTGGACTCCTGTTTCCCGAATAGTCTCCTTTGCTGTAGTGCCCATCACCAACACAGTGCCTTCAAAAGTCTCTTCCAGTTTAGAAGCAGTCACTTCTCCTGCTTCTGACTCCTGTGCCTCCTTCACCTTTTGCTGTCCTCTGAATACCAGGTTTTGCTTTTTCACTTCCTGAGTCCCTGATGAAGCTTTCAGCTGAATAGCTGCTACTTGGGTTCCAATGGACTCTTCCTCCAAATAATCAGATTTATGAGTGACATCTGTCAGGTCTTGACTTTCAACTATATGTGGTTCTAAGACCAGCTTCTGTCGATCTGCTGCTTTTGGAGTTGATTTTACTCTGTGGTCTCTTGCTTTGGATTTTGATGTTTCATGGCTGACTGATGTTTTAGAAAATACAATCTGCTTGATAGGAGACACATCAGTTTCTGATTTGCATGGCTTCTTCTTAGCTGCATGTTCTTTGTGGGATTTCTGGAACAAGCTCTCTTTTGCTAGCACTGATGCCTTTACCGCTATGTTCTCAGAAAAGATGGAATCTTGTCTGGGAAGCTCAGCTTTGGTTTTTATGGCAGCTTCTGAATCATCATTTTCTTCCTCAGAATCTGAGCTGGAATCTGAATCTGAGCTGGATGAAGATGAAGTTTCTTCCTCAGCTAAGTCTTTCCTCAAGCCTCCTTCTGTAGCAGGTGTAGCAAGGTCTTCCTCCTCAAGGGAATAAGCAACTACTCTCTGAGGAAATTCAACCACAGTTTTTCTGGATATGAACATCCTCATGTCTTCAGCAGAAGGTTCTGAAGCTTCCTTGAGGTTAGTACTAGATATGCTCTCACCTTTGTTTGCAGATGATAGGAGAGAGCTACAAGACAACATTTTAGGAAATTCAGCTGGTGCCTTGATGGCTAGCAGCCTGGTGCTTCCCTGTGGTGCCACTACATCTAGGAAATGGCATAAAGAGGATTATCATCATTATATCCGACACCACTGTTAATTACTGATCTTAGTCATACAATTTTAACTTTCTAAGATAATCTGGTACGAAAAGCAAATTGAAAGATGTTGTTATGCTAAATACTAACATTATAAAGCAGACTAAAGTTCTTTCTAGTTAGCACTTAACAGTTTTTGATGCTGCGGTGCTGAAATGAGACAATGCCTTTTGCTCTTTGCTTCATCAGGCTCCTCACAAGAGATGCTTTTCTCTGTGCTTCAATTCTGCATCGCTAAAAAAAGTTTGACAGACACCTTCCTATCTCATTAAGATAATTTGTTAGCTGAGCTCTTCAAATACACCACTAGAGATAATATTTGTCTGCAACAAGCCAGCGAAGCAGAAGACATAATAAACAGACATAGCAATAGCCAGCCTCTTACAATAGTATTTTAAAGCAGTAGGGAGGGATGACTCCCAAAAGACAAAGCAGCAGAGTAAGAGATCCCAGGGGCCATGCATGAATGTATTACTTGTTCGTGCGTCCATCTGACCTACCAACTGAGTTGTGTCTAACAGTTTAATGTTATTTTACCAAGACCTTATCTTCTCCAGTCCATACTGTGTCCACTTCTGGTTTTTTGTTTGAGATCTCTTTCCAAGAAAAAGTCTTATAAGATCTTGTAATGCTTCCTGTTAGCCTGCCTTTCTTTCTTCTTCCTCATGTATACTTTTGTTAAGCTATATTCTCCAGACAAGAAGCCAACAAAGAAAAAGCAGCAACTTTCAGGGCATTTCAGGGAGTACCAGCTACACCTTGGATGCTTTTACCAATGATACCCTCAAGAAGCTGATCAACAGCATTGTTGTGGTTACAGAAAACAGGAAGATAAAGAGAACTGAGAGCACACTAAGATGATACACCACTGCTGAAATCTGCTATAGCAATGCCAACTCTGCTATGAGTTGCACCACTTCCAACCAGTAGTGTAATTCAACAGATTTCCAGTCTACTGTGCAGATTTATCTGCACAGTTTGGAAACTCAGATCTAATTCACAAGACCATAAGTTAGATGCAGTTTTCTCTACTACTCATATTTACAGTATTACCTTGTATGGCCCAAGGACTTACTAAAATTAGTTCTGAATAGAAGCAAGTATTTAGCAGTGTCCAAACTGAAATATCACAGAAGAGACAAATGCATGACATTAAAAGTAAAGAAAGAAAGAAGGGTTGTTAACAAAACTGCAAATGAAAAACAAAGAAAACCAATCACTTTGCTATGCAGGTAATATTTCTGAATCATTTCAGACACATACTTCTCTCTGCCAGACAGAAGGCGCAGGGTGAGAAGGGAGGGCAGAGAGAAGTAGGAGGTTGGGCAGCCACCTTTGAAAGAAGCCTGACTCCCTCCACAGACTGACACAGCCAAACAGCATCCTGTAGAAACGTGAGGAAACATCACTCAGAATTGAAGCATTCTTCAAAGAAGTGTACAGGAAGGTCAAACTAACAGAAGAGTGCTCAAAGGGATGACAGACAGCTGAAAGCTGAGCAAAAGCTGAAGAAGTTATTAATGTTAAGGCATCCTAAGAAACTAAGAAGGCAGGTGACATTCAGCTTGATCATTAACAGTAGGTGCTACTGCAAAAATACTTTAAATGGTAATAGTTGGATATGTGAAAAAGATACATTTTCAGCTTTTAATCATAAAGTCTACTACAACCAGTACAGACACTTTAATTAGGGTACTTCAGACTCTGTACCACCTGACCTGTACTTGCATCACTTTGCCGTAAGAACAATACATCCAAACCGGTAAGAAGAATATTATTCCCAGATGCATTCTTACTGATGCTTGTAACATCAGTATCATTATTGGAATGAGTTTAAAACATGCTTGCACTTCAAAAGGTAGCATGCAGAAACTACAGGTCTATTCCCCATCACCACCTTTGCAAGTAAAATATGACCATTTTATCAAAGGAAATTTGCACACCCTGTTCCAGCTAGAGTCTGAAAAAGACAGCTGCATCCCATACACCTTAACTAACCGGAACCATTTGCAGGCAAAGCAGCTGGTTGAAAGAGGTGGCCTAAGAGGTCTCCTGACACCTTCTGAAATCAGAGCTGCATGAAAATAAACCTAGAAACTGATGCTAAAGTACTTCTCAAATACACTTAAAATAATGTAAAAAAAAAATAAATTGTTGTTCAATCAAGCTTCTATCAATCTATGAAGAAAGCAAAGGCTTTCTTAATGGAATAACCAAGCTTTTATTTGCCTTGGCATTTAAGAAATTAACATTAGAAGCCAGAAGTCTGCACTGGACTACTCTTTCAGTCATCTTTTCAACAGCTGTCAATAAGCCTGATCACTCCTACATATGGTCCCATACAGCTTTGCTGTTTAAGCATCTGGGTGTCTAATTTGTGATGGGAATCCTACTCACTGCATCAGTGAGCCTCTATTTATGAACAACTTGCACAAGATAGCACCTTTTAGAAATCTGAATTTGCATTTGGACTTCAGTCAGGGACAGAAGGGGTTCAAATACTCCTGAATGGCAAATGCACTGCAGCATCCAAACTCAAGGGTGTGTATTATCTCGCTATCAAACCTAGGAGGCTTTGTAACTATATTTAATACAACAGGCCCACGGTAGTTTTCTGTAGGTTCTTGACACTGTTGCCTGGAACAAATATTTGTATCTTGAAAGTCTTTCTCTTTTTTCTGTAAAATAGGATACTTCTGGACCTTCATAATCCAAACATTTCAAAACACAAGGGAGAATATCAGGAGTTCAGAGCTAGATTTTGCACCTAATTTAAAAACCAAAACAAACCAACAAAAACAATCAAACAACCACCCCCCCAACTTGCCACACTCATTTCCATCATATTTCAAGCAACTTCCACAGCCTCTTTATATTAAGACAAATGTAACAATACTCTCAAGTCTGGTAAGGATATTCCACACACACCCATTCCTACCAGACCTTTACCAGACTTTCTTATTATGTAGTACATTTGAACAGAAATCCTTGTTTACATGTTAATGGCCTTTCACTTTCTTAGTTTATATAGTAGCTGTTCAGACACGTGGCCATAACCATTTCTAAGCTCTTCTTGCCTATTTAATGACAACCAGAAGGACTTGGAACTTCAGCCAGGCGCTCCCCGGTTCGATGGGCAGAGAAACTTCCCTGCTCTGGGCACCACCACGGGGCGCAGAAGGCTCCCTCCCGCGACCGGCAGGCTGCAGGGGAAGGCTGTGAGCTACCTTGCTGGTTTAGCAACAGGAAAGGAGGTTCTCCTGTCTGTACGCCCGTTGTTTTTCATCTACACCCCACCACCGCTCAGGACGGAACAAGCATCTTACTCGTTGGCGGCGTGCCGGAGCTCACCGGCCGAGTGCAGAGCGCCGCGGAGGGGACGCCCCCTCCTAGCCCCCGGGTCTCAAGCCGCAACACCTGCAAGGGACCGTAAAAAAACAAAAGAACTAAGCGAGACAAAAGCGATCTCGCGGGCACAAGCAGTCCCGGTGAGTGGGTGGGGTCACAGGAGAACAATCTCATCACTTGTTGCAACGATTGTAGCTCCTACTTTAAGGAAAAATGGAGTG
>JANHFX010028970.1:0-32305 GCA_027560015.1 Chloroceryle amazona | reverse complement strand
GCATGTTTATTCAAACACACAAAGGAAATTATAAAATAAAAAACATTTATATAATAATAGTTAAATAATAATATAGTTAGTACTGGAGAGATTGGGGGTGGGTTTTTTGTTGTTTCCGCATTCTTTGAGACAGATTTAAAACAGCAAACTGCAGAGTTTGTAGAGATGCTGAGCAGACAGCGAGAACTCTTGTCATGTGCCCCAGTAAACACACAACACGAGAGTGCCTGCACCAGCACGATGACACTCACACTCTAGAAGCTCCTTTTATTCCCAGCCAAAGAATCATTCTATAAAAATTCACAGCTTCTGAACAATGCAGCTCCCAGTTAACAGTATATAAAGGAAGCACTGAAGTACCCCTGTGGACACTACACAGAATAAAACACCCTCATGTGACAAGCAATAGCCTATTTGTTTAGAGATGGATATTAGAAGTCTTCCTAATGCAATAATTGGCTCATTATAATCAGTCACCTGCTCTGAAACCATTCAAAAGAAGTCTAATTGTATGTAGGCATAGACTAGATTTGTATTACTACGCCTATTTCGGAAAAACAAGACCAATTCAAAAAAGGCAGCAAGTATTGCTTAGATTTCTAGTAGAATAATCTCGTGTTCAGCAGACAGTGCTTAGACAACTTTCAGTGGGCTAATAAGGGCTGTTCCATCTTTTCATCAACAAAAGCTATAAAAATTTTGTATCTATTCTAAAATGATGTAATCTTACCAACATAAAATATTGTTTTATTCACTTGTTATTTCCCCATGTTTACATATAAAGTCTTGGAACTTATGACTCATGAACCAATGAGTCAAAAACCCAACAGAAAAGAACTAAACTAAAAGCTCTGTCTGATGTTGGGTGATACTTGTTTTGAGGATCAGTATCTACCCTATCTTTAATTGATGAAAGACTAAAGACAGTAAATCTTTGACAAAGAACACAGGTTGTAGAGGCTAAACTGGCATACAGCACAAGAGAAAAAACTCCCATGCAGCTTTCCTTTGAGTCTCAAGATGAAAAATGTTAATAATAAATAATCTTGCCATTCAGGTATGATGAACAACACCACAACCTTAGAGAGAATAGTTAGGGGGAAAATACAGTTACTGAATCAGCCCATGTGACACTGGCAAGGGACAGTTAATTTAACCTGAAAGGAAGTTCAGAACTGCTCCAACAGGCCATGGCATCAGTGCAAACTAACACTGGGATAATACTTCAAAAAGAAAACATTTCATTCTGATGCAGATTTTAATGAACTGTAAATTGCTTTACTGAAAAACAAACACAAGCTTTGACAGAGTATTTCCTGTGAGTATTTCCAATTCAGTATTTAATCTCAGTCCCAACTTCAGGATACAGTCCCAGGAATGAATTACTTAAATATTTGCTAGGTTAACAGTGTCTGAAGCTTATGCTTTTAACTTTCAGACTGTGAATATATTAACTTCTAAACATGACCAAATAAATCGCCCATACAACTGTCTCTCTACTCCAAAGTGCCTAATGTGAAGATTGCAGATTTTTTTTTTTTTTTTCTTTTCTTACTTTTCACTCCAAGAACAACTCTTACAGAGTTCAGCCCACTCTGCCCTCCGAGAGGTAGTACCCCAAAGCAGCCAGGAGGGTTGATACGGCCGGTTTCTTCAGTGGGACCACGGCATGCATCGAGCCAAAGCTGCTCGGTGATACCAGGTGCTTTGTGCCTTAGAATTCCAGCTAACTTAAAAATAGATGTGTTATTTTCCCTTCTGATGACAGGATATCCATGCACGGTTAAAACCAGACGCAGACGAGATTGGGAATTTTGGCTCTACATTCTTTGCAAGCCTAAATATGGGCCACAGAAGCTTGGTGCTCGGCTGGAGGCCGACATCCTTATCAATGGGTCATAAGCAGCTTACTAATAAACAAAATTTAACTGTTTTTCGACACACAGTGTGGTCTGCTTTTAAGATTTATGAACATCTGTTTTCACATCTGAATAGCCAATCTAGATCTTACAAAGATTAACAGCCTTCTACAGCCGATAGGCAGGACAGAGAACAGGTAGGACAGACAAATTCTCCTCCAGTATTTCCATCTATGCATACAGAACATTTGCAAAAACCTGCAAAGCCAAGTTTCTGGGAAGACAACACAAGAAAACTAAACCACCACATTAAATTCAACTTCCTTCTAATCTGTTTTAGCTGCATGTTTCCTGTTAGCTGATTTTTCTGTATTATTTATTTTTATGTTGCAAATAAAAACCAAGGTGCAATATTTTATTTTTTTTTTTAACAAGTACTGTGATAAATTTTTCTCCCTGAATCCAGACATGTTTCTGTATTCAGTTGAAATGACAAACTTACTGGAAGCTTTGGAAATGTGGAACAAAAACATAGTCCCAGTCAAAAAGCTAAACACATAATAACTTGTCCAAAATACAGTATTATTTTTAAAGAACAGTGGCCATCTTCAGAGGGGAAAAAGAAAGGAAAAAAAAAAGGAAATCCTTAGATTCAAGAAACTGTCCTTTTGGAGCAACATTCAGTTGCAAAGTTTCTTACATATTCATAAGCACATTTTTTTCCCATGGCTTTAAGCATCTGGAAAAATGAAAATAAAGTTCAACTGTTGGGGCTTCTTTTGTGTGGTGGGGTGGTGCAGCCCTGCACATGTATGAGTTGAATAATCTTTAATCTAGCATTTAAAGACACACTAGAAAAGCCTTTATTTCTGGTTTCATGTTCAAGTAGATGAATTAGCTGCATGCTTTAATTTGCTCCTCAGTTCTTCAAACATGACAGTCATACACATCATCTGCACCACAAGGGTAACAACTGGATTTTCTTAAGCATAGTTGCATATTTTAAATTATTACTACAAATGTGTATTTTTACCTAAGAAGATGAGATTTCTCTTCTTCTGAAAGAAAATTATGATTTGTTTGTGTGTTTTGTTTGTTTTTTTTTTTTGAAGTGACAAATAAATAAAGCCAATTTGAATTCTTCTTTCAATACTCATTAGAGCTTCAGAATTATTCTAGATTACAGTTGGAGTTGTTTCATGCTCTTGAATAATTACTAATGGAAAAAATCTGCATTTGTAACATTACAAACATCACTTTGCATTTATTTTCAAAGGGAAGCAATTATTAATTTAAGGCATTGGTTCTGAGTACATCTTTGAGATCAGTGAACAGGCAGCTTTTAATACTGCATCTTAAACAGGAAGCTATGAAGCAGTTGGCCAATTTTAATCACTGATTATTTTATTGACAAGCTAGTTCAAGACCAAAGTGCTCTGAGCTTTAAAGGGGGTACGAGGGGGAGTAATCTAGAAAACAGGGCTTCTAGCATTTGCATTTTTGCATTTTATGTTCTTAACCCTTGCAACAGTGATGCCTTTTACTGAAATTGTAAGGAATGGCAATTTCAGGAAGACATCTTTACCTTAGTTATTGGGAAGGGTTGTCATGAAAGCCACTAAAACCCCTTTATGACCAAAAATGATCATTGGTAGCTAGCACACGGATTGCTCTGAAAATCCATTAAAAAAAAATAAATCTATAGTCCTTCCTAGCTTCTAAGATTAACAGTCATCATTCTTCAGCTTGAAGAATGTAAGGCTGGAAATTTTGCTATTTATGTCACATGTTCTTTACAAACAAAAACCAAAGCGCCTCCGTGGTTCATCAATTCAAACTTCATAAATGCTGGCTCATTAGTATAAATTAAGGATACTATATCCGCTTGCTTAATAGCCACGTTTTCCTGACAAAATTCGATCACACAAATTAGGGATTCCCCTTCTGGAAGATATGCTTCAGCACTACAACTATCTACTGCTTACTACTAGTGAAAAAAGCAGCCATTCGAGCTGTGTAACACCCATGTGATCCAACGTTACTATCTTTGTAATTCTCTAACAATAAGTTTATTTTTGTAGCTCAGGGCCAGAATTCCTTAACTGCTGAACAGTAGCCTTATTCATCTCCAGTTAAAAATGAGGAACTGTTAAAGTACAGTTACACAAATGGTGGGCAGAATTAGAAATCCAACATTTTTCCATTCAAAATCTTCCACACAAAAAAACAACCCAGAGATATTTTTTTCAAGTTGCCATGAGAAGCTAACCAAGATTTCTTACATTCCATTTTCCCCTCAGAATGGACTGAGCATTTCTTTCCTCGAGGAGTGTTTTCTAAGAGTCCAGTATTTACCTACCAGTTAGTGTCCTGTTCATAATATTCAGAGATATGACCTAACTGATACCTGCAAATGACTGATATTGTCCTTGCTGAAGGTGTCCTGACACACTTTTTACACAACTGAAAAAGTGAGTCTAAATAAATCTTTAACACCAAGTAGATGTGAAATGATCAAATTCTTCAGGTATCTTTTCAGTCCATTAATCACTTCCACATTATTTTCCAGAGCGATCACTCATGAAGACATCACATTTGATTTAGAATACATACATTTTTGTTATGAAAAGATTCAAAAAGTAATCGCTCAATTAGAGGAACTGAATAGATGGGATCTAATCATCCATGTTTTCGGATAATTCTAAGGATCCCCTGAAATCATCTACACTTTAAAGATTTACACTTTTAAAGAAAATGCACGTCGTAAGCTTTAAATATACTTAACTACAGTACATGATTCTCTCTGGACAACATTCATTACTAAGCTCAAACATTGTCTGTCAGAATGAAAAATAGGTGGGTTCAGTCAGAATTTTTCACTGTGTTTTGGTTTTGTCTTCTTTTTGCTATCCAAATGTGTTTATTTTCCCCCACTGATAGGGCAAATACAGTGTAGCACAGAACTAAAGCAGACTAAATGTCATGCAAAACCAGATCCTTGAATTCCAGGCAACATCAATTTTGTATTCTGTTTTGGGGTTGTGTTTTTTGTTTTTTTTCCTTTTTGTCAAAATAAACAAACAACAAATTAGTTTTCCTTCTATGACTAAGTAGTAAGCTGGAATATTGACAGAAAAGATGAAAGTGGTATAGCAAACACCGCCCCCATTTTAAGTCTTAGAAGAAACTATACTATAGGTTATTTCAAAAGAAGTACGATATCTATAAAAATCAAACATTTCCTGGGGAAGTGGCCTAATATTTATTGCACCTCTTTGTACAAGCACCCTTCCATTGTTCCAGCAACATTAGACAATGATTTTGGCTGGCCTCATGCTGACATATAACATTTACATGCCAAGCCATTTATCAACTTTCTAAAAACCCAACAGACATATTGGTATGTAAAAGGAAGTCGATTTCCTTATTAGAAGTGTTTCTTCCTGATATTACTTCATATCTCGAAGGAAAACAAATTGTACCACAGTTCACCCAGACATTTGAAGAAGAAAAAAAAAAAGCAGACAAACAAATACAAATTAAAAAAAAAATCCACACCACTTTTTTAGTATCCACCAAGAAAGCTCAGGGAAATACTTTTTCGGAAAAAGTGTTGGGGAAAAATTTCACACAGGGAGCATGAAATGTGTTTGGGTTTTGTTGTTGTTTTTGTGTTTTAGGGTTAAGGGAGAGCAGAGAAGGAACGTGCACACTTGCTAAATAAAAACAAACCAACACAACAAAGCGTTGAACTGAGAAATACGTTGCGAAAGCAGAATATGGTCAACAGAAATGGAAATTTACATTTAATAATTTCTATTGGATTGAAAAGCAAGCACTGAATAAGGCAAGTAAAAATGAAATAGACTGAATGTTTTATGCCAACAGTCATCCAAAAATCACAGAATCATGAAACAATAGAATGGTTTGGCTTGGAAGAGACATTAAAAGATCATCTAGTTCCAAGCCCCTTGCCATGGGCAGGAATACCTCCCACAAGACCAAGCTGCTCAAAGCCCCATCTGACCTGACCTTGAACCCTCCCAGGAAGGGGACCATCCACACATTCTCTGGGCAACCCACTCCAGTGCCTCTACCTCCCTCATCATGACAAAATTCCTTCCTGATGTCCAATCAAAATCTGCTTGCTCTCAGCTTAAAACTATTGCCCCTTATCGTGTCGTTACAAGCCCTGTTAAAATCACTAATACTAGTCAACAACAAGCCTTGTTAAAATCACTAATACTAGTCAACAACAAGCCTTGTTAAAATCACTAATACTAGTCAACAACCATGTTCTTGTATAGAGAGCCTCCACCAGTCAGCAGCGGTTGCACATTGGCCATTTCCCGAGGAGGCAGTGACGTATGACACGCACAAGGACGGACAAACTGCTCTATCAGTCTGCAAAGAAAATGCACTGTAACAAAACACTCCAGGAGAGGAGGACTGTGGCAAGAAGAATCATTGCATCCTGATTATTTAATAGGTCTCCCAAAATTGTACTTACATTTTTCACACCAAAATACCATATTTAAAATAGATACAAATGCTACAAATTCAAATAAAAAAAAAAAATAAAATTCACTTCTACTTTGTGCTAGAGTCATGTGAAACAACAGTGTGGGAGACACGAACACACAGTAGAGGGCTGCCACTGCTGTCTGAAAGGAGATGCTAAAACCAGGTAAATTCCCACCGTGCATGACCTAGCACAGAAGCAAGGAACTACTACTGCTGCTACTGTCATAACACAAACGATTTTGATCCCATGATAGTGAAGTGCTGAAAAAAGGCAACCCCTCTATTTGGGAACCCATAAAGCATGGCAAATAGCTAGAAATCAATTTTTCAATCTTTATCCATTGGCCTAGATCAACTGAAAAGGTTAAAAACGTGACAAGAACAAAATTTGGAATTCAGCATGGAGGAAAAAAACCCACAAAATATTTCCTTTGTCATTTTAAAAAGATACCGTACACAGGCTATGATGAGTCAGCAAGAGAGCCCTCTACTGAAAAAAGGTATATAAAAAAAACCCCAAACATCATAGCAAAATAGCCACAAATTCCATGCTAATTTTCTTCAAATTCACCTAAATACAGCCAACCCAATGCACAAATTGTCTAACTTTGAAGTATTTGGTTATGGCTTGTAAAGCAAACAAACAGAAAAAGCTATGATAAATTGTGTATTCATTTTCCAATTATATGAAATATCATAACGTTAACTTAGCAGTAAAATCATAAAATAAAAAAGGCTAATGAGAAATCTGTCTCTCTCTTGCATGGTATTGGTATTACAATTTTGGTACATCTAAATTATTTTTAGAAAACTTCTTTATACAAGTTAGGGTTCTTACCATAAAATTTTCTGTTCTGCTGGGATACTGAATGCAACACATTGTCAGCTTTTTTGGTTGGCAAGTTCTGTTCGCTGTAAAAGAAGCATACATGCAATCTGAATGGTTGAACTACTGATGTAGGGTAACAAATTTTATTGCCTCTAGTGTATACAAACAAACTTTGCTTATGTGAAACTGACTCATTATAGTTTTTTGGAAGCAAGACACACACACTTTACAGATGATACATACGATGGTAGGGGTGGCCCTTTAACACTTAACACCAATCCCACCCCCGACGGGCTGTGCTGATACAGGCAAATTTCAAATGACCCGAATCCTTTAAAACAGACAGACAAAAAACCCCATACAGTTTGTGAGGCTGGTGTTTCCAGTTTGTTCTGGAGACTGGACGCCCACTCATCCCAGCCTTTCTCTGGAGTACAACAGTAGGATGCCCAATATGCAGCACATGAAAAGCAAATTTCCTTACTCTAAATATTACATCAGCTGTCTTAATAAAGATGGCTGGTTCCCAAAGTTATCAATAGAAAACGATGTGTCACCTGCGAGAAAACTACCAACGGCACTTTTTCCTCACCGTAAACTGAAGAACTTCATAAACATTTCAAAAAGTGCTTATCACCAGAGATCACCAAGAAAGCAGGACAGTTTTGAGCCTGCTTTCTGTACTGACTTGCAAAAGGAACAGATAGCACTAGTCACTTAATTCAATTAATTTGTAGATTTTAGGTAAAAGTGCCACTTTATGCAACAAAAGAATACTACCCATGGGATACTACAGGGTTTCAAATTATCGTGTCTGAAACAAATACATTTTCAGTGTTAATTGTTTACACCCTGAACATCCCAAAGTTAAACAAAGATCTAGCAGCATCTGACTGTGACAAACTTAAGGTCTCCAAAAAAGCAGAAGTCTCATCAGCACCAAGATCTGCAGTACACATAACCTGTTAGCTAACATTCTGTCTTGTCCATGTTCCTAGTTTGACATTTTGCTATTCATTAATACTTTGTTGTGACAATAAACATAATTCTTTCAATTTGTGATTGCTACTTGTCTTTCATTCCTAGGATTTTAATTAAAAAAAAAAATTAATCAAACTGTAAGATTACAGCAGCAAACTCAAGAGGAGGAAAAAAAAAAGTAATAATAAACCAAAAGCAATCAGCAGATTTAGTAATCTTGCTGTTTTAGCAAAGCAAGAAGGATGCCTTACCCATCTAGATAGGGAGCTGACAAACAACATGCCAGTTCCTTCTTTCTCCAAAAGTTAGGCTGGGAAGAAGATACAGAGTGGCAACATTTCAATTACAAAAAAAAGAGAAGGAAAACTTATTATGGAAAGGACAGGAAAACAAGAAAAATACCAAAAAAAACCCCCAGGAAGAATGGGGAACAAACCAAAGAGAAAACAAAATTTTAAGTAATGTTTTTCCACCTTCTAGAACTTGAAAGTAATGAAGTTTGTTTTATGAGACAAAATCTGAATGACTAGAATTAAACTAGTGAGTAGCATTAGTCCATTCTAATTACCAGCCATACAAAAGACTTCTGAAAGTGCCAAGAAGTCATTTATATTTTGATAAAGTACTTTTTTTTTTGACAAATTTTTAAACAACAGTGTAAGCAGATTTTTAATGAATTAAGTTTAAAATTTAACATACTCTGTCTGATAAAAAGACACATGCAGCACTTGGGCATCCCATTACCTCTTGGGCATGTTTAAAAATGAGACAGAGTAGTTAGAGCATGTTAGATGAAACCTTTGGCCCTATCCTGGCATGGCCATTTTTATGTCCTTATTTATGCTTCTATATGCAAAATGAAATAATTATAGAAAACTAAGAACTAATCATGCGACTGATTTTACTTTCTTGCAGTTCCAAAATAATCAAAGACTGTTCAATTCATACAGAAGATGTATTTTGTATGCATTAAATGAGTCGATAACTTGCTACAGTACTGTTTAAGTTTTAAAATTTTGCGTCTCTGCTGACAAGTCAGAGCCTTTTTATTTGCTATTTTATTCTCCTGTAAAATAACTTTTCATTAAAATATATGACAAAAAAATTGCTCAAACCTAGCAGTTGTTTGTGACTAGGTCTGGTCTCACAACTGTGCTCCTCCAGTTTATGGATATAAACAAGACTCAGAAGAACAACATACGGGCTCTAGGAGGAACTACATTCCACATAAAGTTTAAGACATGATACAGAAAATTGCATGTGGAAGGTTGATAATTTTGTATTTCACAGCACTACTTTATCATTTGAAAGGAATGTCTTCAGATCATCTAGTCCAGGCTTCCTTGTACAAGCAAGGTCAACTACAGTGGGCTGCCCAGAACCATGTCCAGCTGGGTTACGAGTATCTCCACAGACCTCAAAGACTCCACATCTTTGGGCAATATATTTGTTACAATTCTCAGAAAGTTTAATAAAATTTGGCCAGCCAACCACATTTTTGGGCAGCTTTACTAATTTTACACGTTTCAGCAAAGATTTCTAACAGGTCAATCATTTATCAGGTGATCAATATCTATCTGAGGTGTTCTATAGAAAATTGACTTGCAGAACAACAACTAGTAACAGTATTTCAGATCCACCTACTGCCATTCCCAGCTCCTCATCAGGGACCTGTCTGTACAACCGTTAGGCATGATTTATATAGACGCTTGTATACCATTACAGATGCCAGGATACCCACAGTCCAGAAAACTTGTAACTAAAGAAGTATACCAATTATTTCAAATTAACACACCCTGCCCCTCAGCAGGGCTCAGCAGTTCTGGCTCAGTGCCATAATCATGTGGCTCAGTGCCTTGCAAACAGAACTAATGCTGCAGCCTCAGACTGAAGGTGAACTTAACATTTACTTATCCGCACCTTCATTTCTTAGCTTTCTACATACCTGACCTCGAGCATGTAAAGTTCCAAAACTTGTTTTCTTGATTAGTTTTTTTTAAACAAGACATGAAAATTAATTACAACAACGTCTTTTTCTGTAAAGACAATCTATGTGAGTTGCAAAAGAATTAGCATTACCTGCAAGAAGCACTTTCTTTAACATTCTTGACATCTACTGGATTGATTCCTTCAATAACAGGCGAGTCTGGATTTGCAGATCCATTGCTGATATGATCGCTGCTTTCATATCCAGATTCTGTCCTCTGAATTTGCCAGTTATCACTGTGGATTTTTCTCTCTGTAAATCCTTTGGTTTTTTCAGCATTCCCTTTTCCCTCTGAATCCAGTGAACTTCGACTTCCTGTATCCTGTTTTGTTTCATCTTCATATATAGTCATTAAACCTTTCTGGATTTGGTTCTCTTTTGGCCAATGGTTAAAGCTTCGCTCCTTTTCATGCTTAGATTTGCTGTTCGGATTTGCCTTGTGCTTTGGGCTATGCTGCTTTTTCTCAGTCTCACTGAAAATGCTGTCTACATTTAGTGTTTCTCGCATAGGCTTCCAGCCTTTACTTCTGCTTCTGCTGCTGCAGATACTGCCTTTGTCCCTAGAGTCTTGACTGGTATCTGTATCATAGCCAGTGATGCCATCAGTCCGGGTTCTGATCACTGGTTTCTCCCCAGCAGGCAAGGCTTCTGTTTTATTCGATCCAAGCACCTGTACAGAAAGCTTTGCTTGGTGAAGAGCAATGTCATGTTTATAGGAGCCTTTTCCCTGGCTGCTGTATATGCGCTGATCAGCACAGTGCCTGAATCCATTTCCAACCGGAGGAGACCCCGACTTCACATTGGAACGATCTTCCCCAATCAAATCTTATAAGAAGAAAAAAAGCTCCTTTAACGTTCAGATTAATATTTAACTGACATTGTTACAGTACGTGCATTTCTTACACCATCTCAGCAAATTCAGCACATATATCAGAATACTGAAAACTTGGAAACTCTATTCTTACAGTCTGTTGTCTTAAAAGTAGAAAAAAATCTGCACAGTTAAATGCTAAAAGCTGTTTAAGCCATTAATTCTCTGTTCATATTTTTAAAATGTACCTCTTTGTCTCCCAGACTCTTTTCTTGGTCCTTTGTCTACATCTTTTCGTAAAGATGAGAAGTTTTTCATATCAGCAGCTTTCTGAGCACACTCTCTGGATATGTCCTTCAGCCTGTCTTTTTGATCACTGTAACCCAACTTAGCTGCAAAACAATATTTCTTGTCAAAGATCATTACTAGAATATCATCCATCATCAGAGCACACAAATATATTAACGGACCATAACATGTAGGTTTTAATATTAGTACTACTTAGACTAATTAATTACATAACAAACAGTAAGAAAACGAGGTGAACAGTACAGAAAAATGTGTAGGTATCTCCAAAGTCTACTAAACGGAGCTAATGAAAGTAACCAAAGCATCATTGTGTCAAGTATGGCTTACAAACTCCTCTTATTAAAGCTGAATGCTCAAGCCATTTTCAAAGCATGTATTATTTACACCAAATTTTATGAATTATACTGAAAAAAGGGATAGAAGTTTAATCTTGTCTAAATGTGACTTTTATTAAAACACAGGAGTTGCTGTTTATGAAAACAAATCCTTTTATTTCAAAAAGATAAATACTGACCATTTTTGAGTCATCACTCCATCAAAAAAGTCTAGGAATTCAACAATACAGAGAAACAAATCTCAAGAGAAGGCAGCATCTCTCAGCCTGATAAAAAGGGGGAATTCAGAGCAAAGGCACTGACAGGTAATGCAGAAGTTACTGCCTCATATGACTTCTTATAACTTGATTTACTTGGAAGCTTAATGTACAGACAGAAGGGATTTTTAAAAAGACAAGTTCTTTACAATTCTTTCCAAACATAAAATAAAGACCATTAATATACAGGACTAAATGCAATGCTGCATATCACAACAGTTCTCCACAAAAGTTAACATTCTATGTCGGGTATTACTTGTTAGCTGTCAAAGATTCATTCAAGTCAGTGATGGAATTCTTCCTTTAGAAATAGCCCTAGCCCACACAAAGGACTGATATCTGAAAAACTATCAACTGAAATATTTCATAAGACACGTTTGGATTTCTGGGGGGAGGCAGAAGACATACCTGAACCTCTGCCACCACTAGCTTGAATATGGCTTCTATTGAATGCTGAATTATCTGGCTGAAGTTTTTTGTTGCTCCTTTGATTAGTGGGGTCTCCAATTCCATTCTGTTTCACATGGTCTGATTTAGGAGCAGAATGCTTTTCAATTCCTGTCAAATAACGTATCTATCTTTAGAAATAAAAGGTTCCTAACTTAAAGTTTCTAACATTTGAATTGAAAAATAAGAAAACTTTATGTGCACATTAAAAAAGAAAAATCTCACAAACACACAAAACCACATCACATTTCAATATGCTAGGCAATAAGGTTCTATAGCGTTTCTATACTGCTATATTTACAGTGGTAGACCATAGTGGAATAGGGTCCTCAATTCTTTCTTCACTGAAGCAGTCTGTGTCATATTGCTACTCATTAGGTGAAGAGGAATATGACAAACTCAGTTCGCCTTTTACTTTATTTACTTGTGTTATGTTTAACATTAAAAACAAACAAACAAAACCACAAAAATCAAAACAAATGAACAAACCAAACCAACAAACAAAAAAAACAAACCAAACCAAACCCACCCAAACCATCCAAGACAGCAGTATAAACTACAGAACCAAAAGACTGGATTCTTACATATTGCGGCCTATACTTATAGAAGTCTCAGAGAAAAGAAGTTCCCTGTAGCTCCTCCTGATTTTTTTCGCCAAAGTTCTGAATTGTGCCCTCTGTCTTGTGTGTGTATATATAAAAATATATTTGGAGCACGTATATTTGTATGAAGCTTTACTTAAAATATCTTTTTATAGCACATTTATGTATAGACATTTATCACCACACACATAAAAACATCCACATACACAAATATACTACATTTATCTTCTGAAATCACTTGAGTATAGTAATGAACAATCTACAATAGAAAAATCTTTCTTCCCTGAGTATCTGTGAGTCCCTTATTGTATTCCCTTATGAGACACAAACCAGTTGTAATATTGAAAATATACATCAATTCCTTTTCTTCTGGGACCCTTTACATTATTATTGATAAAAGTATTCAAGAACACATCAGCTAATTCATTACTTTCTCCTTCATAATCTCCATTTCAGAAATACAGTTGATAGTGTTATTAAAAAAATAAAATATATCTTAATTACCGAAATCTTCTCCATTTCCTGTTGATGCTTTGCATTGAGACCAGTGAATAATCTGCTTTGGAGCATCTTCTGGAGATACAGCCGTGCCATCTGGGTTAGCATAAAATAGCAACAATGGCTGAAAGTGACACCGAATGCACCTGGACACCACATCTTTCCATTTTGTTCCGATCTAATTAAAAACAAACAAAAAACCCAACAGAACCCCAAAGCTTTATCAACAGCATTGAACCAAATTATGGAAAGAACAATTTATTAAGCATCTGAAACCCAATTCAAAAAGGTATATTAAGATTCAATAGTGAGTTTATGTAAACAGCGACGAGCTAGAACCAGTATTACATGAGCTAACAATCAGAACATCAATACTACGAATAGAGCCGCCAGTAAATTAGGTCATCTCTTTCATTATAAGTACAAATTCTGAAGCATTCAGCATTCAGAAGGCAGAACTGTAGTGAAGTCAATTCTAAAATTCACTTGTGAATACTGATTTAAAAAAATCTAAGGGTTTATTAAATATGACTTTTTAAGTTTGGTGTCAGTAGAATACATTCTAGAAAGTAAAAAACCCACTAAATTTGGTAGTAATAAAACCAATAATCACCTCTTTTACATTAGCATCGTCAAACAGCACCCATTTGCAACTCTTGGTGTGAAAGGCAAAGGCACAGTAATGTCGGCTTGTGTAGCAGATCATTCCCACAAGAAAAAGTTCACTATTTTTGGCATTTTCGTCTGTTACCCTGTAAAACAGCTGTAAAAATGGTTATACATTTTAACGTACACGTAAAAGCTTTAGCCTGCATTTCCAGACATACTGCTGGCATTTCAACAAGGCAATTGGTGTTAAATATCCTGTTGCACTACACAATTTTTCATGACTATAAATAATGATCTTTGCAGTTATTAGGTCTATTTTAACTTTTATTTTTGCATAGTTGAAAGGGTAAAACAGTAACACCCTAGAATAATTTCACAAATTTCAAACTGAACATGATGTTCCTAGATTTTCAACTAGGAATTCACCCACGTTCGTCTTTGTACTTAGGCACAAGACCAACAGTTCTGACACGGCTTTTTCCTCTCACAGAAATTACATCAAGCAGCACATTATAAAGAATGGCAAATGCAGCCATAGCTTTGAGGTTAAACTGTGCTTTTTAAAAAGATGCACTTTCATAGAGATATCATTTGTATATTTGACTTATGTATAAAATATTTGTAAAATGAAATTCTAGAATAAGCAAACAGTAAGCTTTAGGTCAGATACCCCAGGAAGATAAAGCTGTGTTGCCAGATTGCGCATAACCTCTTCCGTCAGGTCCGAGTGTTCTGAATCCCAGACTAAACCAATTGTGACAATCTCAGGACAATTCATAAGAACACGACGAATTTTTATTTTTTGACCACAGTTACTCTAGAAAAATGGAAAAAAAAGTGTTGGGAGTGAAAATAGACTGCTTAAAAAAGGAAAGTCCAAAGTTGAGCTACTAGACAAGAAACAGTGCAACAAAACTGCAAGTTCTAATCCTCAAATTTAATTACAGTGTTTCTAACAATTTAAGGATAAAATTCTTCACCATAAAAACGCCCTGATGAAGACTACAGCTAAATTTCTACATCCAATCACCCCCTTAACACAGAAATCTCTGAAAACATCCAAGTAACCACAACAATTTCTCTTCCATTTCCCCTCCATTTCATGATTTAAGCTTAGGTGTATGTGCCCTTGTGTACTTTTCTGTCATTCCTAAATAGTGTATATACAGAACCATTTAAGGAAGAGAGGTAGGAAGTCGAACAAGCTAAAAGGACTACTTTTGTCAACAGAAACACAGAATTATTCCAAGAGAAGACAATGTTGTCAAGCACTCAGAAAATACACCTGGTCTGCCTAATCACAACTGCCTATCTCTATGTTGGAGATGAAGGGAAGAATAAAACACAGACCTAAACCTGAATCTACAGCACCATGTTTATCTATAACTCAAGGGCTTCTTTCCCCTAAGCTGGAATGCACTGAAGCGGTCACAGGTAATCCTGCTTTTAAGATAATACATTAACATAATTAATTAACATCCATAAAAATTCTCCCTTGTATCAAAGTAATGAAACATCTTTGTTTACTTACAGGACACTTTCTGTAGTCATCAGCAGTATTCGCTGCTTGGAGTAATTCTGCAAACATTTCTGGCTTGAGACGTTCATGCCTCTCCATCATTCTTTCTACTTCATTACTGTGAAGAAATTAAAGAGAGTTATTTCCTTTCTGAAAAGATAACAGATTGCAGTCAGCTCTCAATTAACTATATTTTGTGATTAAAAAGAAAAGATACAGAGCAAAAAAAAACCAGTAGCAATACATACTTTTTTCCAAGTTCTCTCTACATCTTGCTTTTGAAAGCCAAATGCTGCTTTAGGAAAGCATCTCAAAAATACGTCTGAACAAAGGACATTTTAAACATTTTTCTCCGGCATGCTTTGCTTACTACTGGAAGGGTGTATATAGAAAAATGAGATACAAGAGTAAAAGCTCTTACCACAGGGCTGTGGTAGAAATGTAACGCACAAATTCCGTAAAAGGCAATGGGTCTGATGATGCTCCACAACTGCGACATACACACTACAAAAATAAAAATACTTCTGTTTTTATTTGCTCAGGACAGTGGAAACAAAGTATTTGTTAAAGCAACCAAATAAAGGTCTGACCTGTTCATACAGTGTCATAGCAAACTTCTGGTGAGAAATACAGGATTTTGAAGTGCACATATCTGTTTCGCTGTTTGGCACTAGGTGAAAATGAATCCTCTCAAGGATATTTTCCTACAGAGAAATAATATGTAAATATAAACTGAGCTGATGAAGTAAAAATATTTGGGCAACATTACACTTTAAATACTCCAAATACTCCCCTTGGCTCCAAATAGTCCACCTAGAAGTTCAACATTTAGTTAATTCCACCCCTACTCACAACTCGATGTACGGGAATTCTTTTCAACTCGAGGTTTCCAAAGATCAAAACATCATTAGACAGCAGTTACCTAAGTGGTCTTCCAGAGTGCAGTGTCCTTTGAAGGAAGTGAATCTTCAAGAAAAATTAAGAGAGCTGTTCTTACAGTATGACATGATACTAATGTCCTTGCATGCCATGACTAAAATAGTTTTTGGATCAGACCTCTGTCTCAGTTCTTAAGTTTTTCTCTGCCTATCAGTCTGATAATCTGATCGTGTTTAGCACATGTGCCAACACAGCAAGTACCACTGACAGAAGCAAGGAAAAGCTCATAGATAGCACATGCCTGACCCCATCCCAAGTCTTACTTTCTAACCTTAAAAGAAAGCAACAGAAGAAAAAAAATCATGATGATGATCATCAGTTTGGTCCCTGAATCAGCAGGGCCATTTTTCCCTCTTTTGCCAAAAATACCAGATGTACTGGGGAGAAGTGAATCTATTCAAGCAGATGATTCAGATGGCCAAGTACTTCACAGGTCCAAATGCATTTTCATCAAAGGGAGCTCTAATGAGAGATTCGCTTTCATTACTGCAATCCATGAACCTGACTGCAAGATCTTAGACAGCCACTTTCAGGAGTTCTCTACTGGATTTTCCTAGGTATGTGAAAATGCATTTGGCAGGTAAGTATTTGCAAATACTTCTAAAGAATGTCTAAAACTGAAAGTCTTCAAAGCAGCAACCATATTTTCTGTCCCTCAAACGTCTGAAGGTTAATACTGGGGGTTTTGTTTGCTTTGTGTTTTTGGTTTTGTTTGTTTGTTTTACAACAAACAATTTACATCGTCTAAGACAGGACTTCTTAGAAAGACTTCTTTACCAGTCTTCTGTGTGATCTTGAGTCATTTACAGCCACAGTAATGGCTCACGTTTTATAATGAGACACTTCATAAAAGCAGAAAGCAATTGCAGCAAGAGTCAAGATCTTCAAGTATTCATTCATTCTTGGAGAAGAAAATGGAAATCTCCCGTGCAGACGACTTCAGTAATGAGCTGGCTAGTTGTACTGGAACATATTTCAATAGCTGATGAGACAATACTTGGAGGAACAAACTATATTCAAATCCGTACATGCCTCTTCTCCCAAGAAGACTACCTTTCTTTCCATCCAAAAAAATTAAGGAGTTATTGAGAGTTCATCATCCTCATGGACCTCCTGAAGTAACAGTGTTTCACAAATCCCTCTGCCTGAGCTACAGAGTTAAGGAAGAAAGTACAGAGAGAACACAGGATTTCTCCATCCCACATTACCAGACACTCCATCTATCTGTTCCCCTCAGCTGGCACAAAGGTCAGTAGTATGCCACTGTGAGACTGGAGCTACCAAACAACAGGCCGGCTTGGCATCCACAAAATGTAATTCTACTCAATTATCACAAAGAATACTTACAAAGCATTCTGCTGCATCATCCATGAACCCAAGCTGGAAGCGCTGTTCATCCTTAAAACTTTCTGCCAGGGCATGTCTCATATTATCTGACGGGAGCGCTTTTTCTCGACTGTGTTGGAATTGTGAAAATATTGCCTAGGAAGAAATACTATTACTTAGCTTCATTAGCACCTGACCAGACACTGTGGTTCTACACAAACACATCAATTCTTATGCAGCACACCTAAGCAGCAAATACATAAAATGTTTATAAATCTAATTAAGTTTAGAAATTACTGATTTCTACTGAGGTTCTGTGCTCTGTTACTCATTCCTTTATAAGAAGTTATGCTACCAAACTGAACATTGACCCAGTAGAAAAAAAAAAACGACACAGAAACATATAAAAATTCATGTGATTGACTTTTGCTTCCAGAAGCAGCAGAAACCCTCATCTGTAATAATGCAGCTGGTTTTTAATACGGGCACTGGAACAGCAGTTCATGCACACATATCTCATTTTTACACATGATGTGTATTTCTTAGGGTATAACGTAATACCACTTGGGTTAGGTTAACACCCATCATTCATTAAATAACACAACTTTTACATTAGTACTTGAGACAGGAGCGTATCTTTATTAAAATTATTGATATCCAAAAATCTCCCATAAATAAGATAGAATGCTGATAAACCTTGCTATTAAAGCAGCACTCTGCTGAACCAGTGCATGCAAAACAAGAGAACAGATCAACATTTAAAGTTCCAGAACGTGAGAATAAATTGCACTTGATATTTTCTTCATTTCCCAGAAGAGATGGTTGGCTACTGCACTTCTTTTTGGCAGAGATACTTATGCAAGCAACCTCATCATTTAGCAAGTAAGGGAGGTTGATTTTGGAAGAACTGGAACTTAAAAGCTATTTAACAAATGAGAAAACATTTGCAGATATTAAAGGGTGTATTCCACTGTCAAGAATTCCAAGTCAAACTTTAGAGAAAAATAGAATAAAGACAAAGCAAATCAGGAGAAGCCATGTAAGATATCAATAATGGTATGCATTCTTCACACAAGCCTCCTATAGTTAAAAAATACCTGTTGGACAGCAGGCAAAGATATAACAGATAAGCAAAGTTTGTGTGCTACCAGAAAGCAGTGTTTTAACCATGATGCATTCCAGGGCAGGTGTCTGCCAAATATTTTTTAAAAATTTGATATTTTAAAAAGCGTGGACTACTGATAAAAAATACATTCATTATCTCAATGTAAACATTGAAAATTAAGTCTTTACCACATCTAGTAATACAAGTTTACTCTCTTTTGAAAATGTTTTGGCTGCTAGGTCATTTTTGACATGCAAAAGAGCCTTCCTTACATGTCTGGCTTTAAAAAAAAGTACAGATAAGCAGTTATACAGAGATGTATGACCATTTTAGTGGCCTCCATAGTCAAAGTGCCCCTCCAGTGTTATCCGAGAAGAGGATATTTAACTCTCAGAACACCACCAAAATAAAAAGCTAATGGATTGAACTGAAGTAAACCAGAATTTATCAGCCATGCTTTTAGTTTACAGGAGGGGTTGATTCAGATAAAATATCCTTCTTCGCTGTTAAACAAGAAGGGTTTAAACAGCCCAAGACCACCAAAACTACCAAAATACCCTCAAGTCATAAGTTACTGCATTGCATCCTCATCCAGTGTATATGCTGCCTGAAAATTAAAATGTCCCGAGTTTTCAGCACAGAATAGAATTGCTCAATCTCTAAAGAGACAAGAAAGCAAGGCCAGTAGGGTACATAATGACAAGGACAGATACTTCCAGATTACTTAACCACAATGTTTTGAGTTCAGTACCTAGGCTACTGGCCATGGAGTTATAAACATCACAACTACACTGTTAAAACAATAACTAATTCCATCCTAACCAATTTCAGAATAGGCAGCAATACAACTTCTTATCAGTATGCCTGGGAACATACCAAAATAAGATGACATTACAGTACATGCAAAGCAAAATATTCCGGTACATTAAGTCATTTAGATAAATCACATACTGGGAGTAATCAATCCCTCAAGAACACATCCTTGAAAGAATAAAGAAAGTTTCAAGTCCTAAGTTACAGCAGCCTTATGAAGCAGCTGAAGCTAGAGTATTGCTGTGGAAGGTGACTTCAAGTCATGCAAAACCTATGCTCCTTTCTACTGGAGCCCCTAAAACTACAGGAAGAGAGAGGATATTAAGATACAGCAAGTCTAGCTTGAAAAAAAGTACCACCTCTTCTTCACACTATTGGAATGGAATGATTGATTACTTGCAGTTCAATTGCAGCACACCATGAGCATTACCTTCTTCATGTGTATGAGCACACTGAAGCTGTTACATTATTTTTTCCTATGTTTTCACTGATACGATTAGTCATTAAGAATATGTAGTGTTACACACACATTCCAGCAACTGTCACCCTTCGATCCCTATTCATTTCTTAAAGGCAGTTCCAGTGCATCATTGAACAGGACTGTGTATGACCAGAACTCCACATGTAACGCAGGTCTAGTCAAAAGGAAAAGACCATAAAGCTTATTCTTTATTATGACATCAGATACGAGCATGTATCCCTAAGCAAACAAACCTCCAGGAAACTAAAGCTATCATCCCAAGTCAGACAAGATTTTATCTGAAAACATAGGTGTGCCTGAGTTGCAGTCTGGACTTTATGTACAAAGAAGATCAAGTGCCTAGCACACAGAAGAACATGACGTACATCAAAACACTTGTGAAAGAAGTCCCAACAAGTTCTGTAGAGTCAAGAGCTTGTAAAAAGGCTGGAATAAAAGACTCAGGAAGTTAGTCTGGAGATGTGTAGCCTCAACCTACTTCAACTTACTGGGGTTTTAAAATTTGCCATTTTATCCAAGGAAATAAAGTGGCACCTTTTAGAAAAAAAAATGCTTGGAAAAAGAGAGAGACGTGTTAAAAACCAGCTGTACCATACTGCAGTCATGGTAAACGCTAAAAAAAACCCATACACAGTACATAGTCTATATACCTGCCGAAACATTAAACAAACGCCACGGCAAACAGTTCATGCCAAAAATGCTTATTCAATAGCAAGGTTTGGTCTGTGAAAGTCCGTGAGAATAAACTCTAAAATACTTAGCTTATCCTTGCCTACAATTTAGCATCATCAAAACCCACTTCCTCAAGGAACTACATTTTCAAATAGTCCCTCTCAGCTCCCTCCAGATGAGCAATTCCCAGTAATGTATATCACTGTATCTACTACTGTATTTGACTATATATTTCACAGTCTAATTACACTAGAATGTAATTAGAATTACATTCTAATTCCTGCCATTAGAATCCCAAGTGTCTTTACTGTCAGATTGCAGTAAGAGTAGAAAATGCACACCACTAAAAGAAAAATAAAATGCCCCTATACATTTTTAACTGCTATTTTCACCAATGAAACAGAAACATCACACTACAACTATTTCCCTAGTAACTGCCGGCAGCCAAATACCAGTGCAGTAAAAGCAACAAGAACCTAACAGAATTTGACATTTTGGTTACAGACTTCAGATGAGTTACAAAACCCTTTGAAGCACATGTTTTAGGCGCTAGTTAAGAGATACAGACCTAGGTTACCTTCAAAGACTAAAACGTTACCAGCATTCATTAGTCTTCCCTGCCCTTCATTACTTACAAACTGCACAATTAAATTCTGAATTGTTACCTTCAACTACTGAGCAAAAAGAAAAGGAACTCGAGACCTTATCAGACAGGAATAGAGTCATTGTAAAAGAACTGCGTTCAAATACTATCAGAAAGAACAAAAGCACATGCATGCAAGTAGAAGAAAAAAAAATAAATCTCTGCAAGACTAGTTACAAACTTTCAAATAAGTTATACTAGCTTTTATGAGATAAAAGTTTTACATTTAAGCAGGCTGTAAAATTTGTGTACTGTAAAATTTCTTCTTTAAACACAAAATATTTCTGTAACAAACATCAGTTAAAAATGTTCTAACATCTAAATTGTTTCTTTACACAAGAATGAGGTGCACAGACATACATATGATAGGGATAGGAGTGAAAAATTAGTTAAATTATTTTTCTCTCTTTTTGAAAGATGATTCTTCCATAAATTATTTACCTTTAAAGCACAAAATATGCACGCATCTCCCTGACACACATGTCCAGTTAAGCCTCTCAAACTTCGTCGAAATATGTCAAGTTGCCATAATACCTGTAAAATAAAGTTTCACAGAAAATAATGAGTTCTGAAGGCTCTATCTTTAACACAGCAACATACAGTTTATTTTATTTTTTTTAACGTCACATAACATGTACAACATGCATCAATATTGCTGCAATAATTATGGTCATTTACCATTAATTTGGTAAACTGCAGATGTGGAAGGTTCACCTTTGCCACTCATTTTTCCCCTTTTTAAGCTTTTTGAAAACAATGGCAAACAATGCATTCTGTGTCGAAAAAGAGCTGAAGTACTCTTAGGGAAACAAGTAGCAAGCCAAACTAGGTACAGAGATTGTAATAGTTATCTTAGGGCTTTACAGAAGGCGGCAGCAGATATGGGATTTACTTCATTTCTCTTCTCTTTCCTTCTCCCCTAACTCCCTGCTTTCTTTCAAATAAAAAACAAAAACAAAACCAGAAAACATGGAAGCTGAACTGCTAGGTAAAATGTAAGCACCATTCCAGGTTAAGTCTATACTACATTCTCATGGTCTCTTACTACAGTAACTGCTGAAATACGTTTGTTTTTCCATAGATCAAAATAACCCTAGTGCTTATTCAGGGATGTTTCTACCTTTTATTTGTGAAACTGTTCCACATAAAGGTCACATCAGCTTTGCTATACCACATTACTTTCACCAATCTTAGGTACACAATCAGTGCAGTAGTTCAAAAAGTTGCCCATTTAAAAAAAATAAACCCAAAAAATGAGTTCTCAAGAGGCACAGTAGCACAATAGATGAAAACTTGGGGAAAAAAAATCCTAACTATAAAAGCTAAAATTAATTAGGATGCTTTTGAAAATGGATGTCCAAACTCCAAGTCGAAGGTTGAAGAGAGGTTAAAAGAGGAGAAAAGAAAGGAACACATTCCTCCTGGTGAAAGGGCAGTCACTGATCATCAGCCACCGTCTGATAAACAGCAGTAGGTTATGAAGTAGTAGGATTGTCTGAAACTATAACTAAAAATGACTTAGAGTTTAATTTTAGGGCAGCCTAAGGGAAGATAGCAAAAATTGAGAAAGAATATAGGTCATGCTGTTCCCATTGAATGTAAACCAGCAAACTCATTCTCTAAACCTACTGTACATTTTTATTTTAAGCATATTTAGATACCATACAGACCATGTAGATACATCTCTCTCATCTATGTACCATTTCTGACTCCATTGTTTTTAGCAATGCTGTCACAGAAATAAGCAGATCCCCATTTTCTCTGTCATAAGTAGGTTTGTAAAAACTCACTGTTTTATGCTAATGTACTGTTAAACTACTTCAGAGATCTAGAGACATTTTCTTCAATTACAGTTCATGTAAAAACAGAACAGTGTGTAAACACATGCAAGAAGTTAGTTGATAAAACAGATTTATTTTACTGTTTATAGACATACAAGTCATACTTTTTTATTGTCAAGTATATCTCCTGTTCTAATATTCCTAATATCAGAGTCAAAGCTTTCAACTACATCTGCATCTTCTGATATGGCCCAGTACCACAGACTGGTCTCCTAATTCAGAGCAAATGGTATTTTAATAGTGTTCTGTACAATATTAGCAGTAGCACTGGTTGCTCCACATTCAGAAGCGTCTTGTGCATTTTCCCAAGTAATAAAACTGCTGTTTGACAGAAACATTAGTTTTAAAATTCAAGCAGCAAGTTTTAAAGTTATGAGTCTTAAGTTTCCAAATACAAAAAGGTACTAATGCACACAAACAAAATAACATGCTGTCATTTTTGCAAAATTAAATATTTAATACTCTTAATCAAATCCTTAACATTAAATTCCGAGCAGAACTACTTCATGCAGTTGTTTTTTTTTCCTATGATTGCCGTACTTTGTTTTCTTTTTAGGAAAGTCCATTCCAAAAATACACGTGATTGTTCTACTCTGTCTCAGAATCATTAAGAAATTTAACTGAGAAGAGAATTTAACACCATTGAAAATGGTGCTGTATTTTTCTGCAGAATACACATACCGCAATACAGACGTATAACCAGCATTATCCAGAGAACATGTTCCCTACTATGACCACCTAAGCCGCTGCAAAACCAAAAACCAATGAACAAATTAAGTTTTTTCTTACCTGAACAGCACTGTTAAGAAAGCAGCTGTTTTGTCCTGGTTCATTTAATAAGCCTTTTGTAGGGGCCAGGGACAGTATACTTCCAGGCTGATAAACTTTTCCAAGGTTACCCCCAGGTTTTCTTAAGAATTTGACCCATGCCATTATTTTTTAGACTTTACAATTGCAATAGTTACACTTAAATATTTAAGGATACGATGGGTGCAAGGCAAAGAAGAAGGTCCTAAGAGAATTCCTGTAAAGTCATGGCATTCCATTCAACTCTCTGCAGGAGTTACCACTCATAGGTTTGAGTCCATTTTACATGAGCAGCTGTCAGCCATCCACTAGGATCAGTCTCTCAGTTAAAATACAGCTATACAAAGTATGTAACTTTACAAAAAAAAAAAAAAAAAAGGGGGTGTGTGTATCCAGTTAAGGTTAAAACATGTTTTAAGTTATTAAAATAAAAGTTCTTATTAAGCAAGTTGCACAGTAATTAACTTCTCCTTCCAGGGATATCAATAAAGTTACTATAAATCATTAGTTGTATTATATTGCATGTTTATAAATATCACAAAAATGAAAAGTTCTTGACAGGGGTTACACTCCTCTTCTCTCATTTTGCTCCATCTTCTTTTCAATTTTAACTGTGACACTTGAAATATATAGTTTAGGAGACTTCATGTTTATTTCATTCTTTCCAGTGTATCTGAAATAGGAAAACAAATAAACAAAACAGGAAATATAAAAATAGTATTTTCCAAAGTGTTAAAAGCCCTTCTAAATCAGAAAAGACATCATGGCCAAAACAACCTCTTAATGTAAAAGTAGATGCGATAACCAGTGAAGGAGGACAAACAATTGCCACCAAAACCTTGTTTTTAAGGCAGTAAAATTGTTTTATCTGTTATACTCAATTATCCTCTAACTTATTATACACTTCTAAAGACCACAATAAAATTGGTGTAAAGGCTCTGCTAACAATATGCAAGGGCTTATAAAAAGACCATATAATACCTGAGTTACTCTAACTTTGAATCTGCAAGTCTAATAAAAGCTTAGCAAGAAATAAATACTTTTATTGAACACTTAAAAGCCCAAGATGGTTTTGATTTTAGTATCCCAGGAAATCACATGAACCAATAGGAATTTCCATGTCTTAAGATTACCAAGATGTTCTACATGGATTCTCAGCTAGTACATAGCTTTCAGGAGTTTGTACGACCCAGTAAACACTACACAAATATATCATTAACCAAGTTACATTCTTAAAGCATCCAGAAAAACACAGCTAATAGCAGAGCAACAACATTCTGCTACCTGCCCAAATAACTGCTTTTCACATTCCAACAGGAAGAGCAGTTCTCTCATTGCTGAAGTTATATATTTAAGGTTAAATGACTCGTCCAGAACATCACGACAGGCACATGTAAAGCCCATGAAGCGATTATCTCACAACAATGGATTATTAAGTTTGGCATTACTACACCAGCCACACAAACATTTGAAATAACAGCACAGAATAGAATTACCTTAAATAAACTGAAGTGATTAAGGCTGCATATTTGGGAAAGACCAAAAAAAAAAAAAAAAAAAAAAAAAAAAAAAAATATATTTGGGCCTTACATTATAACCAAGATAGTTGCCTTATAATTTACAGCCACATACGATCCTAAACAGGTTTTGGTATTCTTCAAAACATGCAGCCTTCTCACTGCAGTTTATTCCAGTGTGCAAGCCTTCTAAGATTGGTGAGCAGCAGAACAATAAATTTTGCAGTTGCAATGCTGTATAAATTAGAAAGTAGCTTTCTCCAGCTCAGAACAACCAGCCACACATTCACATCAAACAGCACCCACAGCTCTCAAATATTGTACAGATGGGATACCACACAAACAAATCACAGGACTTAAAAAAAAATACCTGCAGAAAATCTTGCACTTGTAAAACAAGTCCCCTTTATTTCAAGGAAACACTGGTACTTGCTTGTAAATAAATAAATAAATCAATAACTGGAACCTGACCAAAAGTCTCTTTGCTCCATGCATAATCAGATGAGTTTTGTTTGTTTACTGATGTTACTCTATCTCACCCGTAAGTAATTTGATTTAATAATACTGGAAATAGTGCGATTTGTGACAGCACTGAGCAAGGAGCCTGAAATCTAACTGGAAAGTGACCTTGACAGAATATCCTGTGATAATTTTGTTTTCTTTATGTTCATTTCTATTAACCCGGGGAGGGGAACTGTAAATGCATATCAACTGAAGACCTTATTAGAACTAAATTATTTAAACAGGAGTATCACCTTCAATTTTTTATTGCCCCCCTAAAAGTCAAATTGCTCCACAGCATAACAGCTACTCTTCTAGAAATGACCAAACAGAGATAGAGGTGAAGGTAAAACAAAGACTAACAAGGAGAAAGATTAAAAATTCTCTGAAGTCAGGTATGCAGAAGTAATACCATGATCTGTATAGAGCAATTAATACAAAGAAACTGGGTTTTAACGAGTGTTTTTGTTAGACTGTTTCAGTACGGTACATAGAGAATAATGAATCACTACAGTAAAGATAAGCAAAGGCAAGCCAAGGGAAAAAAACTAAGGCATATAGCTGTTTATAAACAGATACATATGTATGTACACAGATACAAAAGAATACATATACATATGTATTCAAGAAGCCAGTATCACACATCAAAAGCGCTTAATAACATGAATCACAGAATCGCTGTGGCTGCATGGCTATGACACACCATTTGGCACAAAGGCTCTTGCTGCCACAGAGAACCGTAACTTTTAATTACTAAAAATAACACAATTATGATTTAACATAAGAAATAAAACCCTGAAGAATCTTATATTCCACTCTTTAAACCATCAAATACTTTCTACTGCTTTCTGATTTAATATTTTTATATCCACACTGAAAAACTGACCTAACACATTTTTGTCACAAAAAGAGCTTGCTCCTTGACGTATCAGAGAAGGTTCTTAAGCACACATTTTCCTGGCAATACAGAGTTCTTAACTCTGCTTTACATAATTTCCCACATGGAGAATTACATACAGTTTTCTCCCTACTCCTGCTGCTGTCCCGGAAGACAAAAATGAAGTTGAGATGAACAATTTTTGTTTATCGGTACTATCAGACTTAAAGGGGTAAAAACCCAACCAACCAACTAACCAAAACACACACACACCCCCAGACAAAAGTACACCAAAAAAAAACCCCACACCACAGGAACGTGACTGGATTGGGAACAGTCCAGATGGCCTGCAATAGCCATAAGGAAATAGATGGAAAGTAAGGTAGACTGTATGCCAATGATAAAATACAGAAGGTACTGGGAAGAGACAAGTTTCTGGTATCTGAATTTCATCTGGAAACAGATCTCACATATGCAACTGTGAGGGTGGACTACAGTTGGTTATTTAAAAAACTCCAAGGATAGATAAGAATGGCAGGATTTCTTTCCACACACACACAAAAAAGCGAAAAGTTGAATCCTTGCTCCATAAGTAATCGTCTCACCTGAAGAAAAGTGTAAGGATAGAGCCAAACTCTCATTAAATTTGGGAAGTATTTTTGATTTTTCCTTTATATGCAAAAGGGAGATAGCTACTACAAACACCTGTGGAACTGATCTCTAAGACCAACAAACCATTAAGAAACATTTTACTTCTGTAGTTCTCTTTGTCAGCCTTGGGACTGACTTACATTAAGTCATGAGGATAGAAGAGGTTCCATCAACTTTTATGTTTCTTTCTTATCATACTTTCAAGCACAACTTCCCTGTGATTCTGAACAACAGATTTATGCATGGATATGACTGGGGGCAGGGGGAAGAAGCTCTAAGTTTACCTAGTCTGTATTTTAACTGCTAAGGATTATACCTGCTGGTTTGGAAGCAAGCGTTCTCCAGATCAATTTAAGACAAAGAGCATTCATTCACTACAGACTTCTAGAAAGTCATTTTTTCTTGCATATTAGGGATGCCCCGGAACAAACATCCCATACACTAAGCATTTCACTGTTGGCCTTGGTTTCATAGAAGTTATAATGATTAACTGCAAGAATTTAATAAAAAATGGTTCTGGATTAGCTCTGTTACTGTCACATTACATTAGGATGCTTACTGTTCAATTTCACATCCACAAAGCTGCCAGTACAAACCACTGCAACCATCACACACAATCTTATTCTAATAAACTGCAGAATGCATTGATTGCACAGTTTTCATGGGGGCCAGATATTCATTTTCCAAAGCACGGTGATATTATATTTTTATGGCCTGTGTGAACTACCCACAATTAGTACACCTTTTCCTGAAATGTTAAATACAACACTAGAAAGATCAGAAGTGAATAAAAAAATATTTTCTAAAAAATTATTTTCATGCAATCATCTCAAATTACTCTTTCTATAAATGCATTCTTTAAACTGCATAAGTCAAACTAAACATAGCCCTCTGCAGCAATTCGAACACGTCAAGCACTTCAGAAAACAAGAAGGACTTACCAGAATGTATTCGATTCCAAAGATCTTTCTATACTTCTGTTACTCGGCTAAACCTTTGCACTGAATGGGGACTCGAGTCTTTCGGTTTATCTGCTACTCTTTCTCCCTGAAACCAGTCACAGTTAACCAGAACAGAGAGTAGCTGTGAAATAATAGTCTTGACACACTGTTCTCTGGCCAACATGACTACTAAGTTGTAGATTAGAGTTGGAAGTTCCACCACTCACTCTCCACTAACACCCCGTATCAAGTACTGGGGTGCGCAGATTTTTATTCACCATTAGGAAGTAACTAAATTAGCTTAGAAATCAGTGCAGCTGATTTTACCTAAAGAAATCACTGTCTGCAAGCACAAATGTGTTTTGGCATCTTTGATACCCATTTAGCTAGAACTGATGTGATAAAACTGTTGGTTCTGTGAATACTGAAACTATCAATGCCTGGCTCCCGAGAGCTTTAGGTCTCACAGCTGAGTTCTTGCAGTTTTCTCCCTAACTGAGGCATACGCCAGCTCTGCTCTTTACATCATCTTACAAGGTCTCTCTCTTCCAGCCAGCTGCATGTTTTCATGCACTTTGTAGGGACATAATCATCTTTAAGACCTCTACCCCTTCTGTCCCATTGGGTGGAAAACTGCCAGGGGGTTCAGAAGTTACTGACTGCACATGTCTTTGAAATTTGGCTGAAGAATAGTTATTTACATCTTCTCAACTTCATTTTGCAATTACTCTCAGTGTGTTGCATAAATGACTAATGGCAAACCTTTCTGATGCTCAACATTAAGGCTACTTTTAAGCAACACAGCTTTTTGCTTCTGCTGACAGAAAAATTCTGAAATTTTAAATGAATAAGCTCTTAAATCCACCTCAATGGATCTGGCATTTTTTGGTCCCTGCACAAATCCTGCCCCCTTCCCCTCTTACCATTGTGTTGAACTCTGTATTTCAACAGATCTCATCTGCTGTAAAATACACCTAATGCTTTTAGTCATCACCAGGCTGCCTTTGAATATTATACTATTCACTTCAAAAAGCTGTTGAATATATTTACAAGAATGCAAATTTTTACTATTTGAACATCAGAAGAAAAAAAAAAACCAAAACAAAGAACCCAAACAACCAAAAAACCCCAAACACCTTCATTAACAGCACTTACTTGCAACACATAACACAAAACAAGAACAACACTGTAAGACAAGACCAAAACAAACACAAAAAGCCACAAAACCAACATTCCCAGCAGTTACCATTAGCCACGATTTTGTGGGCCACCTGCAAGGACACCAGGCAGCAGCACTGGTCTGACGCACTGTTTATGCATTTAGTTACTGACTCAAGAATTCCCCAAGAGACAAAAAGGAGTGTTTCATGGTTATCTCCTCTAGAAATTCTTCCAAGCATTCTCTGAAAATTTATAAACCCAGTCTGTTTCTATTTTAAAGACCTCTATTGTCTCTTCTCCAGCCCTTACGCTTTTAGCTGTCCCTCATATTCCAAACCACAGCTCCTTCGCATTGTATTTCTCTGCATCCTTTCAAGATAGGAGGACCAGAAGTGTAGATGCTATCCCAGAAGGCTTTTGTCCAAGTATACAATTTTTTCTTTAAGCTGTTCCAATAAAAACTTTCCTGTTTGCATCAAAACCAAAACAACAGGTTCACAGCTCAGCATCTCTGGGCAGCTGTAACTAGGAACCAGCTTTAGAAATAGCTACAGTGGGAACTCTGAGTAAAGATCTTAAAGAATACGAATTCCGAACCCATGACATGGGCCAGCACTTACAGTGAATCATCACACAGAAACTACAGAGAAGATTTTTGTTTCTCAATCTTCCTCCTCCTTTACAAAGTGTTTTGTTCAAAGATTACCATGTATTCTTTCTTGAACCTCAAAAAGATAGAAGGTATCTTTACAACAATAAATTCTTGCACCTGCCTTTTTAACCCAGATGAACTGCCTGTCCAAACTGTAACCGTGCCTTTCAGTTTTCTGTGTAGAAGTTCAGTAGCAGGAGCGTAAAATACCATGCTCTTTTCTTCATAAAAAGCTTTTTGATTTCTTAAGCTACCAGAAAAAACTATGTAACTGAGGTACAAGTAATAGCAATACGAGCACCATCTTTAAAATCACACGCATTTTACAGGCTTGACAAAAATAATGTTCTGAATCTTTCCACTCGCTGTATTTCTTCACCGATACATCTGTACAAATCTATCTACAAGCATTTCACTTGGTCCACTCATCTAAAATTATGATCCAGTTCATCTCCTGTTACAGTCTGAATCCATCGTTATTCAACCTGGTTATGACAAACTTCAACTTGTTTCTCTTTAAACCACGAGAATAATTTTTAGACCTCTTTGAATAGGTTTCATACCCACCACTATGTCCGTCAAGTAACTAAACTGTTTCACTCTGTCAAGAAGCATTAACCAAGGAAAAAATGACTAAACATTGCTACCAGGATCTTTAAAAGCAACTTAACTGAAACACATGATAGTGCTAATATCCTGACCCTGAAATCCTACGGGTCTTGCACCCAAACCATTCTGCCAACAGTACATCGTGCACATTGTGCGACTGAAAAAGATCCCGCACTATCAGATTTTATAATGATAGTCAAGTGTGTATTTTAGGTGGTTTTACTTAAACATCCCACTGGTCCAGGATACACAAGTGATTTATTAAAAAACAAAACAACCAGTAAATATATTTCACTTTACAACAGATTGTTAGGGGGAAAAAAAGGATTACATACGGTTTGATGCGGCTAGTTTATGTTGAGATTATAACATGAACTCTCACTATTTTGATACCTAAATTCGCCCTTTCATTCTACAAGAGCAGAACAGTTAATAATAAAGTCAGTCAAGAGAATTTCCATTACCTTGAGGGGAAGGAGATACTGCATCATCAGTCGGGCACAATAATATTATCACAATCACGTTTTGCTTTTAAAATAATCCTAGTAGCTTCAAAGTTAAGCAAGAGAGGATTTTTTTTTTTTCATGTGCAAAATAAAACATTAAGTAGAGATATGCAAAAAATCACTCTGATTCTGAGCAGGAAAAAAATGTATGTTAAGAAAGTAAAACATCTCCTCTGAAAAGCCGATTTTAAAATATTTGCATTAAAAAATCAAAGTAAGGGATGCACTTGGATCAAACGGTGGGCAGACGATTTGCTTATATCTACCTACATGCCTCCGAAACTCTATTTGTATGAATACAGCGAATAACACAGCCTCCAAATGCTGTCAACTGATTAAATTTCAAACAGCTCCACACTACCTGTACTGGCATTTCCTGTTCTAAACAGTCTTTGAAAGCACTCCAGAAAAACTCGCTGACGGGCATGTGACTACCACGTTAAACATTAACTTTACCTGCTGGCCCCTACGGAGCCAACGTACGCGCCCGCAACACCTCGACGCGAAAGCCATGCCCGTTCCGGCGGCATCCTACCCCTCCGCTTACACAATCCGCGCCTGACCCTCACCCACGCCGTCCTCGGGAGGGCCCGAACCCCAGCGCCGCCCACCGCGGCACCGCATCCCCGCCGGCCCCCGCTGCGGGTGGGCGCCGCTCCCCGGGCAGGGGCCGGTGGCTGTCCGGGGAGCTGAGCC
>JANHFX010028968.1:11803-26500 GCA_027560015.1 Chloroceryle amazona | reverse complement strand
GGAAAAGAAGGAAAAGAAGGAAAAGAAGGAAAAGAAGGAAAAGAAGGAAAAGAAGGAAAAGAAGGAAAAGAAGGAAAAGAAGGAAAGAAAGGAAGGAAAAGAAGGAAGGAAAGGAAGGAAAAGAAGGAAGGAAAGGAAGGAAAAGAAGGAATTAAAAATCACTCAGTTTAAACCCCAACTCTCACTTGCCTTACTTACATGAATCATCCCATCGATTTCAATGGGCCTAGTTGAATAAGTAAAGCATGGAAGAGCCCAGGCTGAGCACAGTGTCAAACCCATGATGGGAACCAACTGAGAGACGCTTTGCTGAGTAGCCAGGAACAATTTCCACCTAGAACTCAGGGACTGGGATAAGACTAGTCCAGGTACTGTAGTGAATTTGTAGCCAGCACATAACAGGAGAACTCAGAATCTTCCGTTCACTGAGGATAAAAGGCAAATATCTTTAACACAAAAGTGGGGTCTTTTTTTGCTTCAGATGAAAGGCATTGGTTAAACAAAGAGCTAAAGAAGCCTGCTATTCAAATGAAACACTGTACTACAAAACCACAGCGAGACAAGCATTATTAGAGGCTTCACAGCAGATGGAAAAGCTACTTTGTTGTAGCCTAAAGATGTAAAATGCAATACCAGTCCCTAAGTGGCACTGGTACAACTGTGGAAATCATACAGCCAGATGAAGCACATAAATTTCCCATATGAACAATTGTTTTCATTTTCCTCCCATGCCACTAGATATTATAAGTGGAAAGTAAAACACAAGTAAATATGTTCATTCCACTCTTGTGATCAGTGATAAATGAAAGGCTATTGAGCCTGACAAAGGTCAACCACGGCCTCGATGCTGCGGGTGCATGTGCCTATACTCCCACCAACTGGCCACGACTGGGACCGCTGCCTGCCTGCTCTGCCCAATACCAGTAGCAGCGCTCAGGAAAGGATTTTTCCTGTGTAGAGAAAAAAAAAAAGAAATGTAAGGCGGTCAGTGAAAGAAGAGAGTTGATTTCTGCAGCTAAACAACAGCAACGACGCTCGGGAGAAGAAGGACTTCTAAGGATAAGCATCAGCTTAAAAATAATCCCCCCAACAATGTGGCAAGAGCATTTCAGAGTGTTATTTGAAGAAAGATTTCACAATACTTTAAGAAAAAACAAAACAAAACAAAACAAAACAAACAAACACAAAACCAACCAACCAAAAAATGACACAAAAAAACCCTTCAAACCCAACCAAAAAAAAAAAACACAAAAAACCCCAACCAACCCCAACCTAACCAACCCCAAGCAACCCAAGCCCAACCCCAACCCAAATCAAACCAACCCCAACCAACCCAACTCCAACCAAACCAACCCTAACCAACCCCAATCCAACCAACCAAACCAACCCCAACCCAACCAACCCCAACCCCAATCAAACCAACCCCAACGGCAACCCAACCAACCCCAACCGAAACCAACCCAACCCCAACCCCAACCAAAACCACCCCAACCCCAACCAAAACCAACCCAACCCCAACCCAACCAACCAAACCATCCCCAGTCCCAACCAATCCAACCAAAACCCAACAAACCAACCAAAAACCCCCACACACTTTAAGAAAATCCAAAATATTAATGACAGAAAGTGAAAACCAAATAGAATAGTACATATGGAATTATCCTCAAAGTTCTCTTTCCTTTACCTGGGTATTTCCACTGCTTCATATTTTCCTGAAGGTCTCAGTGTCTCAGCAATAGCTGTAGCTACAAATCCGTGGCCAAATACTATTCTCTACAAACCTTAACATCCAGCAGGACTCAAATCCTTACAACAATATTGACTAATTCTATATCAGCCTTGTCCAGTATTACAATAATAAATGTATTGACTAATTCTATATCATCCAATATTACCATATAAATGGCAAATCCTCGGTGAGTGACATGGATCAAATTTTAGACATAGGTGTTTTTATTCATGGAACTGGTTCCTGGTGGCTCGCCAGTGTCATCAACTATAGCAGCAAAAGGAAGTGGCATGAAGAAAAGCCTTGTGATAGGCAGAACTGGGTCAACGTCATCCTTTCGACAAATAAGTTCATGTTGTGAATCTAATACTATTCATTTTACAGTAGCATATTTACTACTTTGAACCCCCGTGAACAGGATTTTTCCTAAAAAAAGTTGTCCATTACTATTCCAAGTGTAAAGAAAAAAAGGGAGGGGGGGAATTGCTGTGATAAATTGTATGATAAAATACCTTAAAATTCGCACCACACCGAAACCCAAACCACAACCCATACAAAAACACGAGACAAGGAGAAGAAGAGGGATGAAGATATGCCAGAAGCAGCTAAGGCCTCAAAGAACCCATACAATTCTGATCAAACTTTTGGAGATGGCTGAGAACAGAATATGCTTAAATCATAATTATGCTTTAATATTTTTCAATCACTTCTCACTTAATAATGCTACATGGTTGCTCCTCTTTATTTATCAGTCTCTCTGCCTGCCTTAAACTAGTATCTCTGTTACTTGGGCAGGAGTTTATGGAGTCTATTTTCCAGGAAACAGCACAGGAAAAAGAATAGAGCAGCTAATGAAAGGCAATACTGTTATCTACGCATCCTTTATTTCCAGGACGATGAAGCAACACTGAAGACATTAAGTCAAATTTCACTCAATACAAACCCCAGGGTAGGAATGGAAGAGAATGAGAAGAGGCTATTCATGGGGATGGCACAACTTCAAAGCTCCAGAGGACTGGGACTTGGAGCAGACCCCTCAGGAGTGCAGGGCCTCTGCCACAGAACCACAACTGGTAGAGATAGACCAGAAAAAATAAAGCAAGCCAGAGCAATCAGACCTAGCAGAAGTGTACCTATGTCCAACCAAAACGCATACCCCAGAAGTGGTCAAAGGCACCAACGACCGCGCGATGCCTCCAAGAAGTTTAACAGGACACAGTTGTCTGATTGTCATCTGTGTTCTTAAAAACAGCCCATTTGCAGTTCCTTCTGAAGGATGGACGACCGCATACGTTTAAAGTCTGTATGAATTGACTTCCCAGGTTTGAATAATCATCCCTGAGCTGACAGCTCAAAATTTGGCAGAGATGTAAAAAAGCCCAGATCTTAAAAAGAAATAAAAATAAAGAACAAAACCAACCAGATATTTCAAAAGTTCTCAAGCCTGCTGTGGTGCCACTCATTTTTTACACTTCAAGCTCGCAGAATACATTGGGTATTTCTAGCAAGGTAGGCAACAAAAGATACAAGCAATCTTATGCACTCAAAATTGAAATAGGAATAACCAGAAGCAACATGCAGATCCTTGAAAAAGTGAAAAAGAGCTCGTCAATCAAGGGTGATATTCCATGAAAAATGAAGGACAACGCTTTAAAGAAGATGAACAACAAAACCTGCACTTTCTATTAGAGCAGAGCGAGTCCAACCGACCACTCTTCCTGGGTTTGATGAATTTAAACAAAGAAAATACCTGCAGAAAAGCTGGCAGAACCCTTTCTTGATCACTTCATCGAGAAAGGACAAAGCGGAGACAGAATCACACTACGGCAGCACCGAGATGCCTGGTTCTCTAAAACAGATGATCCACTGGAGGCCAAGACTGACCTTTGGCCTTTGCACCATCTTGTTCGAGATGTGCTAACTTTAGATTAGCTCCCTGGCAGACTGAAGATGAGCTAGACAAGACAATTACCAGCAATCCTTGAATGTGTGTAGAAATGGCACTTTTTGACCATCCTCACCGCTCAAAGTGGACAACTGTAGATCTCCAGCAGCCTCGCCTTCACTGTAAGGTCTTGCCCTTTAACCCCTCCCAGGCAGGGTGAAAAGCTTGCACAATTTGTAGCCAGGAAGATCAGCCCAGTGCTGGACCCCCCAACAGATGCCAGCCTGCTCGGGTGCTAAGCTACAGTGCACAGACCAGCTGAGATGTGTTCATTTTTGTTCAGGTTACATGCTAGCTAACAGCAAAAAAAAAGAAAAGAAATGAACAGGGCTTTACATATAACAATGGTTAGAGCAGAGTTGGATTTCAGAGAAGTATTTTAGCTGAGAGGTAATTCCTAGCAGGTCTCGTGTTGCACGTTACGTGGAATGAAGCAGGTCCTTGTTCCCAAGTTTTCTTCTTGGAATTAACTTCGTTACATCCACTCTCTTCTTCTACTCGTGACCTGCCTCCTTTCTGGCCACCACCTTCCCTCTCCTCCCTCCTATTTACCACACCGCTTCTTGCTTCTGCCTGATGCTGTCTCCTTGTCTTGCATCCTTTGTTGTTCTGACCCCTGCTGCTACCTCCCTCCTCCCCCAGCTGCCCAATTTGGCAGTGTCAGCACAGGGCCCAGCCTAATAAGCCTGAAAGTGCTTATGAATTTAGGCTTCATGCCATGCCTCAGTGCTGCTGGTGTCTCCTGGTAGCTGGGAACCGAAACGTACAGCGAAACTCCGAACTCTTAACACGAAACTCAAACTCTTTTCAGAACTAAAAACTGAATTGACATGTTTAAGATACTTATTCTGTAGGCAGGAAAAAATTGAGTACCAATCTCAGTCTGTTTGCCTGTAAGATCCCTGAAGTTACAATAGTTCCTACCCCCCCAGTCCTAAGAACTGCAACGCTTTATTACTAGACCCATGTTCAAGATCATTCACCTTCCCATTGTGTGGTTTTCGTGTGGCTTGGTCCACCAGCTCACCAGCTATTTAAGGTGCACCTACAAAAGATTTCGATGGCTGTGAAAAGGCATCACGACTGCACTGCACAGCAAAGCTTTCGGAGAAGCCTCGTGATGCACAAAGGATTTCTTTTGACAGAAAAGATTTCTTTTGGACACAGAAGAAAACATTTTTCTAGACCACAAGATAAAGGTGGAAGCTGTGAATAACTTGACACCAGGCATTAAGCTGCATATTAAATACAAGTTTGTACTTTTATGTATTTTATATACCTTCTTTTACCAACATCATTTGCTCTTTACACTTCTTTACTAATTCTTAACGTAACATTGATAACAAAAATCACCACTCCTGTCTCTGCCCCCCCCAAATTACTAAATACAGTGCTAATATGATACAAAGGAAAATTGCTAAACAATAAGATGGATCTCTAAGAAAATTTGATATAGATTTCCTGTAGTTTCCCTGCACTATTTCCAACCCCTCTCACAAGGGATACAGCAAAATGGCAATGAAAAGTGAATTTCCTGCTGTTACAGCTACTTTGGATGCTCATGCTTCTGTTCCTGTGGAGCCAGCTTGGATCAATTTCAAGAAATAGCCTTTATCTACACTTTTGCACAGAAAACACATTTCTATTTTGAGGAGATGCAGTATTTGTCTGTGGTCAGTCGTTTAATCTGCAGCGTAACGCTGTTGTAACTCACATCGAATTAAAGCCCAGCATACTATCAGAGAAAGATTTACAAAGCCACTGAAAATTATTTTTTGCGTTTTATGAATAAGGTAGAGAAGTAACTAGTTCAGAATTCTTAATACCATCTCTACACTGCACGTACTCTGCTATGTAGACCTAGCAGAGTTCTATCTGTTGAAGCAGAAACAGAAAATTCACTGGAAATTCATCACAACGTTGGGTCTGAAGATGCTTGAATGTCATTTGTAGATTATCCATGTCTCCTGAGCTGATCAGCAGCGACTCTCTGGAGCACTTAATCCTAATCCAGTTACCAGGTGTGACAATACTCATTTATTAGCATTATACTGAAGTTTAGGGCCTGGAAGACAATGAAAAAAACTGTTTTCTTTGTTTTGGGATACAGACACTCGAGTAAATTAATTCACAAAGCAGCAGCACAGATTTACTTACTACTCTTTCGCTGAGAAGTTTAAAATAAGTGATGGGCTGTAATCTCCCAGCAAAAGAGTGTAAAGACACAGGTATAGATTCTGGCCATAGTCAATATCACCATGGCTTGTGTTTTAATATACCTGGGGGCAGGGGGGCAGGAAAAAACCAACAAACTCTGTTCAGAGAGAGTGGAGACACGCATTACCTGGCTTTTCCTACTACAAATTTGTGAGATAAATTATGGAAAACCATTTTATAAACGTTATACTCTAACTCACAGAATGCTAGGGGTGGGAATGGACCTCCGAAGATCATCGAGGCCACCCCCCTATGGACACATCTATTCCATAATTAAACAAAGCACAGCATCTCTGCGAGAAGAAACATGGAAAGAATCATCAAATCAAAATCTGAGACTTTTTTTACACGACTCCAGGAGACTTAAATGTTGATCAACAACAGCCTGGCTACCTCCTCGTTTCAGTGCAAATATAAACGTGAGGAGACGGTGATGACACACCAGAACAAAACGATTCCTGAATTATAAGCCAGCATTTCTTGATCTGTTGTGCATGAAGACACTTTACCAAAAGCATCGCTCCCGATTTGAACGCCAGCTCTCTGGAGAAGCAAAAATGACTACACGATGGAAGCACCACTCCCAGTTCTGGAGTACACAACCATACTTGTAACAGAAAGCCAGCAAAACAAGCACATTTCTTTACCTCGCTTCATACGCTTTCACGACAACTTCCTTAAAAGGAAAAATGGTAAAAATTAATTCCTTTGATTCTCGTTAACACTTAGATGTGCCTCTTAATAGAGAGTTCAAAGACAGAGTATAGGAGGTATAGTTTCCTCTCTATGCACTCCATAAATCTGCTTCTTCAATAAACAATTCAAAACAGCCCCAAATTGCTATTGCTATCATGGTAAACATTGGAAAGTTCTGCTTGACCTTTTATTAACATTTTTTTTTTTATACCAATATGGTTCTTTTGCTACAAGCACCCTAAGGAATTATGAAAAATACTTTTTTCTGTGGTTTAGCCCATGTGCACTTAATAGGCTCACAAATATAATACCATTATAAAAAAGAAAAACTGCCAACACCGCTAAAAAAATTGTCATAACACTAAATTATTATATAAATATAAAAGGAGTATGTCTGTAAAATATTCACTCAATGAACATCCCAAGGTGATGATTTTGCTATGTTGTTTTTATTCCTGGGAGATCCATAACACATTTGGATATGCCACATGTCACCACATGAATCAGGCAGTTAATGCATGTGCTTTTTAGAAGCAGAGATGTCTTCCCAATAGAATGTGCTATAAAAAAAAAATGTTGAGATTCTGCTGCTTTGTCTGATAGGCATAATTTAATGTCTCGCTTCTAATGCTGCATCTTAAGGAAAAATGTGCGCTGTCCTATGTGGTTATTTACAATATATTACTAAATGTATGCAAATGTAGTTCCCTGAGCTTGCTATTATATAACAAAGGTCAACAATGTTTGAAATATTCTGAAACCCATTCCCAATATATTTTGTATGTGGTGCTAATGTCCAGTGTACATAGATAGATCTCAATAGATCTTCAGATGTTTCGATTCCTTTTATCTCGCTGTAGATTATTGCAATAAACGGGGAGGGGGGGGTTGCTTGAAGTCTATAGAAAGGGGCCTATCAAGCTAGGGCTTTTCATTAAGAATATTAATCATACATTTGATAACAATGCACCGTTTAAATTGCCACGGAATACGCCAGCACTATTTAACAAAATAAATTTCAGTGGTCAATCTTGGATGGCATTCAATAATGAGCAGATACTCCTTTGAGGGAAAAATAAGTTCCACAAAATAAACATAGCCAAGTTGTATAGAGGATTTATTATTTTTTTTTACATCTTTCCTAAGCAAAAGCTGTATCATGTCATTTTAGCTGAGCACTGAATGAATTTTAGTATCCATTAGTGAATAGATTCGTGTTACAGATCCGCACGTCTGAAAAAGATCCACAGTTTTTCAAGGCTGAAAGGAAACACTTGTTCTACAAAGTGTGACTTACTTTCACCATAACACTTCGCCAGGCAAGTCCCAGATCAAATCTATCAGGCTGAATTGCTGTAAGCAATGGGAAAAAAAAAAAAACAAAACCCAACAGATTAAAACCAGCCCATATTACTTGAGCATATTACTGGGAGCAGCAAATTTTTTCCTCTTGTTTCCATTGCTAATGAATTTCTGATGGACATTTCCCTGGGAGAGACAAGAGGGGATCTCATGAAGCTCACTGTTGAGTGCAAAGCATCTCCTCTTGAGTTTAGCATCTACTCTGTATCTTTTCAAACTATTGCTCAGCAACTTATAAAATATTTTAGACATGTAATGGCCTTTAGTCTGGTGATGTTTGCATTCTCTCTGTGCAGTATTTGTTATTATTAGAGCCAATATTTTAATTTCTAACATGTTTCCATCATCTCTGATGGGTTTTTCCTCTAGAAGTTCACGTTTGCTAAAAACATGGCTAACAATTCATTTATAGTAGTATTAACCACTTCAGTGTTACCCATTCTTGTTTTTAAACTAGCGATAAATTCATTTTAAAAGCAAACAAAGAACAGCCAAACGACAAACAAACAAAACCCCACAATTATATAGTTGAATTGGAATTCTAATTCCACCAAACCCTAAGATCTGTCACTCTGGAATTCTACTCAGAGCCATATTTTCCATAGATCAGTCATCTCTTTTTGTGCACCTGACAGAGTTTGCCTTTGAAAATCAAACAGTATGGTATGCAGGCAATTACTTAACCAAAATTACATACAGAACCACCGTGCCTGGCAATATAAGGGAATTTAACCCTGTTTTCAGCATATATATTTCACACATCACCTCCAAGTCTTCCTATTTTCCCCTTAGCATGCTCATGAGTACTTAGAATGGTCTACATCGCCTGTGGATCTGCTAAATTTTCCTTCATCTGAATGAGCAAATGATACAATCGTTCAGAATTGATGCTGTGTTTAGATCTAGGGTAGACCTGGTCTTCCAAACATTGTGATTAACTCTCACTGCATTTTTAAATACGCCAGAGTTGTACAGAACACTGAGAAAGCAATGTCAAGTTTAATATCGTGGTTCTGTTCAGCAGTAGCAATCAAACAAAAGGAAGCTCTCAAGAGGTAACACGTTCATTGGAAAACAAACAAACCAACCAACCCCAAACCCAATGAAACAACCAACTAAACCAAAACAACAAAACACAAACACACAAAGAAACCCCAAACCCAAGACTACAGCTTGGCAAGACAAAAGCTAGGCAACAAGATAGGAGTAATGCCTGTAACTGGTAGAAATTGATTATTAAATTGTTTCTGGGAAAATACCTTGAATTGTCCACGGTGGGTAGCTAAACACAGAATGTATTTCTTCAAACTGAAGTTAGCTTCTTGGCATTACCCTTCTCCCGTGTAGGTCAACAGCACTGCAGAATCGCACAAGGCTCACTGTCTCTGCTTAACAAAGGCCAATATTTCTTTTGATGTCAGGCAGACCTGTTAACAACGCTCTGCATCTCTTCACATTGTTCACCCAATTCTAATAAGTATTGGCAGCTCTTCTATTCTACTTCACACCTCTCCCCACATGAATACACCGACAAGACACGGGAGGAAAACTGGCAACGTTCGATGCATTAAGATCCCGATCACCTTTTGGAAAAGGATCTGTACCCCAAAAGGACTCCAGCTCCAATAAAGATGATTCACCTCCACTTTCTCTTTGATTCTTTCCATTTGGTTATTTGAGAACAGGTCCACGGGCAGCCACATCTCAGGTCTGATATGCCCCATCTGCTTCTTTTCTCCTTCGGCACCAAATCTACCCTGCCTCTTTTGCCCTTTTCCCACCGCTTTCTATCTCAGAGGAAAGAAAAGGAGGCACCAAATTTGCAAAGCCTCCAGAAGTCTTTTCAAATAAAGATATTCAACGAAGCTAAATATTCCACATTTTTGTAGAGGGCTTTAACCAACGTTAGCTCAAGCAACAGATTGCCTTAAGAGAGGAAAGTATCATTTTCAGACTCTTTAAGGCTCCATCTGCCAAATCTGCACTTTATGGTCCAACAAATCAGAGAAGAGTTAATCACCTACGTGAAAGTCTGGTGACCGGAATCTATCGGGATATTTAAATAGTAAGTTATTTTGATATTATACTTCAATGGTAAACCAATTTAGCCAACTAATCCTGTTTATTTCCTAAATATTGTTACTTTCGATCAGTCAGATGATTTTTTTTCCAGACACTTACATAACAAGCATTAAAAAGATACATTTAGCAGCTACAATTGTTAACATAACAAAGGCTACAGAATCCAGAGGTTATTGCATTCTCCCAAAAGTACTTAAATAATAGCCTAAAATCTGAAGAATTACTTTAATACTTCAATAAAAATAACCCAATTCAAAACATTTTCAAGGAAACAGAGCTCCTTGCTCTAGGCTACCGAATAATGGCTGAAAGAAAGTATATAGCTTGTCACTTCTGATTAGAGAACTGTGCCTCTGTGCTTTGAATGAGAGGCATGTCTGGTAATAGGAAGTGCAGATATTAAATTTAATAAAATAACGTGGAATACGATATATATGAAACTTGACCAAGTATAGCACAAAATGTAACATACATTACCCTGCTCAGTCAACTACTGTGGCCTAGCATCTAATGACAGACTTAATTTCTATTTTCCAAGGAGAATACTACAAAAATATAATTTTCAGATTATACAAATATTTTATCAGACTACACGCACGCAAAAAAAAAATGTAACCAAAATTGCTTTCCATACCCACCTCAATACATTAAAAAAAAAAAAGGCAGAAAATTGCTAGACTACAAAATGCTCAGCCTCCAAAGTCCACAGACAGACATCAGGTCTTGTACATAATTAGTTACAAAGCCCCTGATGCTGAGACATCACGGCATCAAATGATCCCCAGCATACTTCTTTCTTTCCAGGTTTAAGGATTCGTTCATTTGGGGGGGTTATTTGTTGAGTCTTGGAGTGTTTGGGGTTTTTTTTTTAAAGCATGATCAGGATGCAGCATTTCCAGACTGTTTAGGGAGAAGGAAGTACCTTATCTCTGTTTATGTCTTTATTCTGGCATTCCAATGCAAATCAAAACAGCTTTGTCTTTCAATACATTAACCCTCAGCATGTATTTTCCCAATTATATAACGAGCTCCACGCAGCGCTTTCCATTCCCTTTCTAGCAGGGAACTATGCTACCTGTGATATGACACATAAGGGATTTTAAAACAATTCCAAGAGCTAATCCCAGTAAACCCAGAATTAAAGTTCTTGTTTTCATATTTCACTTTCAAAATATTTAGAACTTTGACAGATATGACATTATGTTTTCATTAAAACAGCTGATTTCAGAATGCTGCACTGTGCAAAAACACCATAAACAGTTTATGATGAACTGCCACACTCTTAATTAAAACAATAAATCCAGTGCACAATATTTGTGCAGCCTCTGGTTTGACCTTTGCCTCTTGCTATCCACTACCAAAGCTGCTGCCTCATTCTGTGCACCAGATGTAGAAGGTTTTAAACCATGATCTGAAAGGCAGTAAAGATAAAATAAGAGAAAATGTGCCATTACTCTTTGCAGTTATGATTAATTCAGTTCATATTTTACAATCTGGTTATGGAGTAAAACTGCAGACTTTACATCAAGTATTTGCCATTCAATATACTAAATGTATAAAAATGCCTGATACTTTAGAAAATGGCACAAAGCTAATTCACAACCACCCATGAAGGACAGAAATAGGAATAATAATAATAAAAAAAAAAAGGACTGTAATTAGCTATCCATCTAAAATAACGAAGCTATCTCAGCCACTTGACGGTCAGTCTTGGCAACAAACACATCTGTTACAACAAAACAAACTGATGCTTCCCCTTATCTCTCTACCACTTGATTTTAGATTAAAAAAGCCTTTAAACCCATCAGGTCTGCTCCACCAACAGAAACCAAAGGTTATTAATTGCTATGGCGTGCTGTAACGATCGCAGATTTGTTGCGTTTTCCTGGAAACAAAGTCAAATGCCAAAACAGGAGGTACAGGAGATGAGGTAGGATCCTGGAGTGCACGCTGGTGTGAGCGGAAATCTTATGGAAAAGAAGATGAATTGGAAAGTCCTCATTCTGCAAGTGCTTATACACTTATCAATCCCTTAATCCACTAGCTTCACGGAGGGTGAAGCCTGCAGGAGGAAACAGCACGGGCTGCTTGGTAGATTTATATGGGACTCCACTTGTGGCATACTTAGTACTTGGCCTTTCTGTCACAAGGAGTCAGTTCACCAAATGAAGATAATGTAGTTATCACCTTTACAGGAAATTGGCATAAAAATGGATTTTTTTCCTTAGGATAAAAGAGAGGGCGAATGCCTTACGTTGCTAAAGGAACAAATTTGGGATTCAAATGCAAATCCGCTCATGCCCCAAAAAGTTAAGGCTTCCTTTCCTACAGCAGTTCCCCATACAGAGCTCTAGAGAACAGAACCTCAGTTTGCTGATGTTTTTTTTTGATTTGCCCACAGTCAGGAACAAAAACCTCTCCTCAGGGTTAACCGAGAGACATTTGAGTAGGGTAGGAGTTCAGTTCAGTTTTGTTTTGAGCTTTTGTCTTTTTTACTCCCCCATTTCAGCTACAAATCAAAAAAAGAAAAAAAAAAAAGGAACACACACATAAAACCTTCCCTGGTTTTGGAGCCTTACACAGTATTCTTTAGGCATTCCAAATCCAGGTGCGTTGCTGTACAAAGCAACGTATCGCTTCACTACATCATTCACAACACCGAATGCAAAGTCCATGAATGAGTTCTGTGGGGACACAAAGGGGAAACACACACGTACTTAGTTTCCTTCCCACTGAGAAAGTGGAAAGTGTATTAAAAACAAGGCAAGACATAGGAAAAAAACCCAACTCTATTATCTTTGCTAATATTGGTAACTATTCCTTGGATTTCTTTGTAAAGCAAACCAGAAGTCGACTATTACCAGTGAAATTTAAGTGAGCAGGGGAAAAAACCAACCAAATAAACCCATAAACAATTTCAACTTCTCAAAAACAGCTTCCAAAGTTTTTTAGGGGAAAAATAGGAAACACACAGTTCAGTATTTATGTTTTTCTCTGACTCTCCCCTTACACTTGAGTAGCCTATAAGAAAAGTTCACAGTGAATTAGATCTTTTGAACCGAAAATGGATCAAGATTATAAAGAGATATTTTACTTTTAGAGTTTGACTTGGTTGATTTTCATTATCACAGGTTCCCCAGCAGCAAGTCAAAACACTTGTGGAAAAAAGCTCTCAGATTTTATTCCAGGCTTGTGATTACAGTTCATGACATAACAATTCCTGGAGTTTGCCTGCTGATCACTTTTCCCTGGCTTTCATGAAAACTCATGAGACTTTGGGGAGTTGATGTAAATGAAGATTGAGACTTTGGGGAGTTGATGTAAATGAAGATTGAGACTTTTGTCTTAGTATTAACAAAAATATCCCACCACCACAAATAAAAGCCTAAACTATCGCAGAGTCTTTTTACTCCTCCAAGTAAGAAAGTAAGAAGCATAATGTGGGTCTGGTTTGGACCCAGGCTACTGTTATTTCACCCAAAGCCTTTCAACTCTCCCTTGTGACACAGCAGGATCCCATCAACCAGCTTGGTTACACAAGTGAAACCCATGTCAGAGTATCGAAACGCTTTCAACCTGGAGGAAGACTACTTACTACACAGGTGGGGGGATAACTTCCTAACAACTAACTCATCCTTAATGCTTTCACAACATTGAAATTACCTCTACTAATGTATCGACCCTGATGTCTCATGAACAAACATTACAAGTTCAGGACATCACTTTCAAGATGTATTTATATTCTACTGTAGCTTTTTCCAAAGCAGAAACCTTGACCCAGACAGCAGCAAATTTACTTACCAAGTAAAACCACATATAAACATACCCAAGTAATGCCTTTCTTATTTCTTTTATTATTAAACGTGGACACCAAAATGCAAAACTGAAATAAATCCTGCTATAGATGCATTGCAAAGGAAGTGAAAGTGAAAACTTCTAAAAACCAGGAGTGAAGACTATTTGAACGTTCACCAGTAACTTCTTTCCTGCAATCTGCTTCTCAGAAACACCTAAACCAGAAAAATTCCAGGAACGTACAAGTTTTAGCCTATAAAAATGAGTGACATTGAACAAAGTTTTGAGACACTGAAAATCACTTTTTTTTTAATCTGAAAGGCTGGGCAAACTTAAGGGTGATGCGTAGGCTGCTGTAGCAATATTTGCATGCCTACAGCAGAAGAATTCATCCTTTTAGAAGAAGACATTGTTCTACAGAGTACATCACATGGGGGTAAAATTTAAACAAGCTTTAAATAGGAACTCTGCCTTTTGTATCCATTGCAGTTCTGGAGCCCCTATTTCAGGAAAGATATGGATGTGCTGGAACACGTCCAAAGAAGGGCCATGAGGGTGAGATCAGGGGGCTGGAGCACCTCTCCTGGGAGGACAGACTGAGGGAGTTGGGGGTGTTCAGTCTGGAGAAGAGAAGGCTCCGGGGAGACCTTATTGTGGCCTCGCAGTATCTGAAGGGGGCTACAAGAAAGCTGGGGAGGGGCTTTTTAGGCTGTGGGGTAGTTGTAGGACTGGAGGGGATGGATCAGAACTAGAGGTGGGTCGATTCAGACTGGACATTAGGAAGAAGTTCTAACCTGGTGAGACCCTGGAACAGGCTGCCCAGAGAGGTGGGGGAAGCCCCATCCCTGGAAGTTTGGAAGGCCAGGCTGAT